>CM029389.1:9652025-9678241 GCA_017165825.1 Hepsetus odoe
CCAAAATTGAGTCTATTGAGGTAGCATACTAAAGTGTGCAGTGCTCAGGCTTGATGTTTGAGAACAATGTGCTGTGCAATGTTCTTGAGGACCTCTCAGTGTCCTAAAATCTTGGCTGTGTTTCTCAAATTGATGAACACAGCATTTGTGGCCTTGGTAAGTGTGGTCACCTCTAATGGAGCAAGCAATCCTATGACTTTTCCTGAGCGTTGGGTAAACAGTATTACACCTACACCAGTCAGCATCCCTCTCTTTCTCTCTTTCTTGTTCTACCTCCCTCGTTAATATCGAGCACCACATCCGTTCCCTTTCCCGTATGAATTCATAAACCATGCGATTATCCTTGTCCATAATTGCGCTTTCCCTTAGTCTAATAGGACTGCCTCAGGAGAAAGAGAGGAAAAAGAACACAAAGGACAGTTAATTTGTGATTTCCTCCGCTCATTCAGAGGCAAATTAAGTGTCAAACAGCTAATATGCAGCATATTTCATTTTATGAGCTTTTAATTTAATTCCGTCCACTCATATCAGAGGCTGTTAGTGGTGGTTAGCACGCTAGGCTAGTTGCTTCAGTCAACCAAAGGGGCCATAAATAAACATAACAATTAAAGCCTCTGCACAATAATGCAGGACATAATAACTGGCGCCACGCACAGCTTTCTAATCAGCAGAGGCCGAAGAAAATGAGATGGTTATTACAGTTGTGGGGTGTTTTTTTTTTCCTTTTCCTGTCTTTCTTTTTTTTTCCATGCAGCTAGCTAGTGCTGGCTAGATTGATAGCACAGCCGCGAGGTAAAAGCCGCTGTAATTACAGGCTGTAATGAGGGCCTGCATGGGGAAGTACTGCAATAATATCCCGCCTCTACTTAGGCATATATTTAAGAGTGCTAATAACGACTAATTGTGTTCACCGAGGAGAACTTGTCTTAAAACAATTCCATTTTTCTTTCTTAACCTTCAAACCCCTGGCTCCATTAATTCTGAAAGTACCTCGCTCATGTACACACACACACACACACACACACACACACACACACACACACACACGCAAGCTTGGATTACTCCTCTTGTGAGCTATTTGCCCTGATTTCTGTAAAACTACAGCTGAATGTCATAAGACCACAGTTAAACCTTCTAACCTTAAGTTCTTTTTAAATAAAACGGCCTTTATTTGTTTGTCAAAATTCCAAATAAGGACTGCAGAACATCACCATGTTCATGTTTTCCACTGTCCTGAAGACTTTTGGTCTCAACAGCTGGCTAAACAGATGGACATGCAAACACCCAGAATGAAAATATCTCAGGAAAGTGTAGAGAGTGGACTTAAGAGCTCAAAGCTCACGAGCAAAAAATTATTCTCAACTAACTTTAAGCTCATGTCATTTGCTCATAATCCCCCCGGCTTTCACGATGAACTTAGAATTTGGAAGTGTCAGCAAAGGTGCTTGGTTGTTGACAGCAACATGCTGTTAGGCTTTGACACAGCGAAATAGAGTTTCTGCCCACCCTTGCAGCTCCATTGCTGTCAATGGTGATCAATACAACATTGAAAAGATGTAACTGAAACGGCAGATCACTGTCAAGCACATCACATTTTCAAACCTCAACATTCATTGGAGAAGGAGGAAACATTTTGTTATGTCTGAAATCACAGGCTAGAGGTTTGTGTAGTGCTGCATTAAAACGTTACACGCACCTCCACGTATTTCGTTTGTTGGGCAACACAAATCATTGCTGTCAAATCTAAATCTTGCCCCCCATTTTCTTTTTTCGTTCTTCTTGCTTCTTTGTTACATGAAACCACTCCATGCTTTTTTTCAACAGATTTTATGGAATTATAACTCACCCAGTATATATAAAACATTAAAATCACTGCATAAAAGTTAGTGCAAGAAAAGATTCTACACTTTTCCAGAATGTCACTGTTTAAATTTAGGCACATTATTACATTCACGAGAAGGTGCATTTAATCTACTCTTTAGATGCTTTTTGGACTCATTAAAGCGAAACAAGGACGCACCAAATTTATTTATTTTTTTTAACCCTTGTCATCGCGAGGCCAAAGCACAGCAGACAATGAACCACAATGAAATTGGACCTCTGCTTTTAACCCATGCACACTCAAACACCATGCAGCAGTGGGCAGCTATTGAAAGCACCGGGGAGCAGTGACAGGGACGGCACCTTGCTCAAGGGTACCTCAGGACAACCTATTGGGAAGGGGTTCGAACCCCCGATCCTCCAATCCGGTGGCTAACGCCCTTACCACTAGGCCACCACTGCCACCAAATGCTATCAGATTCAGAATTGAAACATTTCATTAGTTGTCTCAGACATTTATTTATAATTTTTACAATTTCTTGATTCATTATTTAACCTCACTGTATAAGAATGTTTAGATGTTTCACCTGTTCCCTGTTTTTATTTATTTATTTATTTATTTTACCATTTTGAAAGCCTGAGTTCAAGTTTTGTCACTTAAATCCAAACAGAAGCTGCTTAAGTTGACTTAAGCCGAATAACCCGTTTGCTCATATGTTAAACCCTGCTAACAGATAGGTATGGAAACTGCTTCTTCACTCTGAATAAGAGCGCCTGCCAAATCAGAGCGTAAATATTAACGATAGCGGATGCTATCATCACTCTCTGTCATATTCATGGGCTCTGGTATGAATATGGCCTGATGCGTATCTCATACACTGTTAAGCAAGTACATTAAGGTGCGCCTGGCCACTTAAAGGCAGGTGTGGCAAGCCGAGCGCACTACTGATAAAGCAAGAGAGGCGTCACGACTTCACCTTTAATTTAATTCACCTGCTCTCTGTCTCTCCCCCCTCTCCTTCCCCTCTCTCTCTCTCTTAACCTCTCCAGCCCTGCTCGCCTCACTGCTGTTTGATAAAGCATGGCGGATTGTGCGTCTGAAGCTTGTTTGAGCCCCGTGTTGGCCCATTATCTCCGCATAAGCTAAATGCTAAATTATATTTGCCATTTTGTTTGCGCTGACACGGGACATCAATCAAGTTCCCCAGCAGCGCCTTTTTCTTTCTCCTCTCTCCTTTTTTTTTTTTTTCCTTTCACGCCTCTCTTTAGCGCACGAGGTTAGAGTGAGGAGATGACATAAAAAATTCATTACTCTTAGCAGCATTACTGCACAGGAGAGATATGACTCTGGAATATGGAGGGAGAGAGAGAGAGAGAGAAGAGAAAGTCAGAGAGAGAGAAAGGGAGTAGAGGATTTAATGATGAAGAATATCAAACATAATACGGCCCAAGTAGCTGCCCCATCCAATTTGTAGCCCAAAATGCTATGATCCTTTCCTTCTTGTTAGAGCGAGAAAGGAAAAGACCAAAACAAATAGGAAGAGACAGAAAACCTGGCAGCAAAAATACAGCAACAAGCAAAGAAAGATCACAAAAAAGGATTGCACATTTTAAGCTTACTAAAAAGTGTAAAAATAATTAAATCAACGTGTAAATGAAGGAAAAGGAGCTGTCTAGAAACAAACAAATAAAAAAGATGAGGGAACCACTCTGAAGGATTCCCATCGAAAGGAATTGGTCCAGGAACTGCTGACCTCTGTCCAGAAATACACTTACACACACACACACACACACACGTTATTCCCTCCTGCTATTATATATATATATGCTATTATACATATTGTATTCTTTTATGAATATATTTACATTATTGACAGGAATTCTGAGACATTTTGTGGATGAAAAGCCACACACATTTTGGTTAATTTATTACTCAAGAACTTTAAAAGAAAACAACAGGGGCTCATTTCCTTTTCAGCTTTTTGGAACAAGAAGTAGCAGGATTTGAAAAGTTGAAAAACTCTGAAACACCTGAAACAACAAATTAATTCGTAATGGCAAAGTTTTGGGTTTCATTTGCCTGTGATCCAGTTGTTATTGACACTATCCAGTCATGTTGGGCAATAATGGGCTGGACTGGTAAAGAACAGACATTTATTGTGCTCAGATCATTATAGAGTTACTTCAAGTTTGTACAAAATATTGTTGGGGTTGGTCTGAAACCAAAGTGTAGGGTGTTTGGTTGGACACACACACACACACACACACACACACACACACACACACAAACAAACCTTCACTCTCACTGTATACTTACTCGTTTTTTTTCTTTTCAATTATGCAAGACAATGGCTACACAATAATAGTTTCTGCTGAAATGGGAGACAGCAGCTGAATAAAACCTTTTCTTTAGAGCTGCGTTGAGGCACACAGAAACTGTACAACCTACATGTGGGTATGTGCGTGTGTATGTGAAAGAGCATGTGGGTGCTCACCGAACAGCTGTAGTGCAAAGGGGATTGCTGTGTGTGTTCTGACAGTGCTTGATCAGCATGGTTAGGGGAATCACACACTAACAGGCTCAGGCGCTCATTTGCGTGTGTTTTCTGACACGTGTCGACGCGGCGCCGGGCGTATTCCCCTGCTCTTTGATATCTGACACACTGAAAGACGGAGCAGCCTCAGAGCATCCTGCATAACACCCCACAGGGAAACACACCTCACAATACTCACACACACTCACCCAAAAGAAACCCACAAACATTGCTGTACAAAAGCCCCTTTTCAGAAATGATGATATGTTCACATTTCATTGTATCTCTTAGTGTTTAGAGTAACAAAAATAATCACTAATTCATTAATTAGCGTGTAAAAAATGGGCTTATACTGGTATTGGTATAAACAAAGAATATCACAGAGAACATGCCAGACACAAAGCAACACCAATGTATGAAAGCATTACAAGATGGCATCATGATGAAAATAACAAAATCATGACTAATGTACCTGGAAACCTAATTTCCAGCATGCTACAAAAAAAAAAAAAACAAATGAAGACAACTGATAGATAATAGATCAGAGGACATAGAACATAGAAAAAGGACATAGAAAAAACAAGGAAACAGAAACCATTACAAGCTTGGGGATATTTTAATAATATAATAGTATTTTTTTTTACTAAATCTTAAAGCCTGAGGCATCAATGGTAATGAGTCAAACCAAAAGTTTCAAACGTTTTCTTTTTCTTTTGATAAACTGTGTCTTTCATCACTTTTTTCCAACAATTATGCAGAAAAATGATCTTGACAAAATGCTGATTCATCTCTGCAGTGCCGATTGTTTGGTGTTGCAATGACATGCAATTTCTGTATGTGTGAAAGAGAGAGAGTCTGTGTGTGTGCATGTGTGTTTGTGTGTCTGTGTGCATGAGTGTGTGTGTGTGTGTGTCTGTGTGTGTGTGTGTGTGTGTGTGTGTGTGTGTGTGTGTGTGTGTGTGTGTGTGTGTGTGTGTGTGTTTTCACTCAGATATGAGAAGAACTGTACCACTGGTTAATGTGTGTGAGTTTGGATCTATATTCACTCACATGTGCAGTGGAGGAACCGGTGAGGGCTCGTAGATGTAGCGTCCTTGTGTATGTCTATCATCAATGGGCACAGGTGGGTGGAAAGCAGGGAAGAACTGAGTAGGTGCTAAAAAAAAGAAAAAAAAAGCCATCATTCATTTCTTTTAGGATTACCTCAGAAAATCAGAAATACACACAAAACTAATATGTCATAATTAATCATTGCCTTATTCATTCATTTGTTCATCATCTGTGCAGTTTCTCACAAAGGTGACGGATGGTGCTCATGTCTGTCCAAGAACTCACACACCAAAGATGGAGGAACACCCTGATCAGGGTGAAAAATTTTAATTTTCATATAAACGTTATACAGAGTTGTTTTAAAGGCCAATCTAGTTTCTTCTGACAATTTATTTTGTCAGTTTTCATTGTTTAGGCTTTATTAAAACAAAATATTCATAATGTCATTGCAACTACAGCCCCCCCACACATTAACTTAGGAAGTCAAATTGCACCGATTTTAAGCGCATAAACTCAAAACACAAATTTTACAAATCTGTGCACAAGAAATCTAATGAACTGACACTTTATTGCCTTGAGGCTAATCGGCAGCGTAAAGGCTTTTTGTGTGTGGGTAAATGGAAGTTTCCACGTGTACATCCTTCTGTTTTTAGATCTGTGGACTGAGATTGGCAGATCCATTCGATGCGAACGTAGGCACAAACCAAGATTCGTCACAAACCATCAGTGGCAAGTAGGAGGACTCTTTAAATCCTGAGATAAAACATCAAAAAAATAATACGCTAGAATGAAATCAGCTTTGGCACACCATCTATATTTAAACACTTGACATGAGCCAAAAAAAGTGGAACAATCAGGCATGCAGTGGAGGGAAAAAAAAAAAAAAACAGTGATTAAAACTCTATTTAAGTGAAATTTCTGAACCCGTGAATGCTGAAGTAACAGTCTGGACCATAACTAGGAAGCATCTGTAACAGTTGCTGCACTCAAATAAAAAATCAAAGAGCTTGTTCAACATACACACTGGAAATATGTTTATAATTTAAAGTCTTTTCACTTTGTGCTTGAAAGAGACAAGAGCATTACCATCTTAAAATTTTGCCTTCAAACCTGTGAAGCAACACTGATTGCTTTGGTGTGTAGTTATAGAGGACTTCAAGTAATCAAATCATGTTCTGCTGTATTTGTTATGTAATAAATGTATAATTATTTGTGTACATACAAACTGTATTGACTTTACTGTATCTAGCATAGAAAAGTGTGCCATCAGGAAGCCTCAGTCACAGATAATGGGCATCACAGCCTCTCCACTGAATCAGCACATCCACTCAGCTGCTCCTGGTCGTTATACAGAGTTCCTGCAGCGATGACTACAGCCAACACCTCTCCATTTCTCTGCCTTTTAATTAGCTTTGCCCCATGCCTTGCAGTTCAGTTTTCAATCCAGTTTCCAAAACACTTTCATTAACATAGTTATGTGTTTGAGCTGAGACTGAGTCACACTCCTAGGACACCCAAGGCTGTGGCTGAGAATCACTAAGCTAAGATAAACTTCACTCTGCTGTGCCTTTACAGAATCGGTCTAAAAGTCTTTTATCATGCAAAGAGACTAGACTGCACATCTGGAGCAGCTTTTAATGCAGAATGTTGACTTGCAAAATAAGGTAGGAGCTGTAGATTTCTTCGGCTGAAAAAGAGGAAGGGAGAAAATTGTTTTAGAAAGAAAAACAGAAGGGTTGTAGTGTCTTCTCTGAGTTTCAAAAAGTGCTGTAGATTTTGCTGGAGAAGAGGAAAAATATTCAGACCAGTAGGAAGATCTGTGGTAAGGACCATCAGTAAAGCAAATTCTTTAAAGTTTTGCCATCATAAAATCTCCTTTTCTCTTGCACTTTTTAAAAATCTTTTCTCAGGTCTTTATTTTGTCTAAATCCTTGCATATTTGTTAAATCCATAGAATGCAGAAGCTCAAAGTTTTCCCCTATTTCCAGGCTATAGATTTTTTTTGTGCTAACACACACACACACACACACACACACGCACACACACACAAACAAACCTTCACTCTCACTGTATACTTACTCGTTTTTTTTTCTTTTCAATTATGTATTTCTATTCAATTATATATATTCTTTTTTTAAATGCCTTTTTATGTTTAATTATTTGCTTTGGCAAACTACTAATGTTAATGAAACAGTGTGACTGTATTTAGTCTAGACAAGTGCACCATTTCTGTTTGATTTCTCTGGGAAACCATTCCTCTGGGGAAAGTTTTTAAATGAGGCTAGAAAGAGATGCAGTGGTAATTTGTAATAATGCACAACAGCATAAAGCCAAACTGAAGCAAGAGATGTGAAGCTTACTCCAGAATTCTTTATGTTGTCAAAGTGTGTGTGTGTGTGTGCTTTTAAGTGAGAAAACATCTGGGCTAAGCCCGATCAGGGTGATGACCCTCAGTGAGGTTCAAAACTTGCCCTGCAGCTGCTGTCGTGAGAGGCACCGCCTACTCATTAAGCCCTGCTTTCTCTCATTCCTCAGTCAGTATTACAGCCACTTAGCCTTGCCTTATTCTGCCTGACGTGAGCCCAGATGCCTTGCTGCTGAAACTGCAAGAGCCGCAGTTTTTATTTCTTATTTCCACCGCCGGGTCATGAGGAAAATCAACCTTGATGAGATCAAAAATATCCAGAGAGAGTTGGACACCAATGCTCAATGGGCTTTATGCCCTTGAGTTGCAGAAATGAGAAAAACAACAACAAAAAAGACCACAAACGCAATTTGAGGCTTTTGTGCAATTCACTGGCACGTCTCTTCATGTTTTACATGTGGGTTCTCGTGACTGGCAGTGTGTTACTCCTCCTGCAGTATTTCTGTGTTCTATGCACGTAGGCTCTCTCTCTCTCTCTCTCTCTCTCTCTCTCTCTCTCACTCACATACACACACACACACACTCAGTATAGTCATTTCAACTTAAGGCCTGTGTTTCACAGACATACGTATATTTATATATATATATAGGCACAGAATAAACAATACACAACAATATCACTAGAGACAGATAGTTACAGATACTGAAACATTATGAGTATCATAATGAGTATCATTTTTCAGAGTATATGAAAGTAGGCTAGCATATTGAAAGGACTACTATAATATGGATAATATGTCTGGATATTTATGTTTATATAGAAATACAAGAATTACTTTTTTTAAGCTGCATTGACTCTTATCCTAATATCCTAAAAAGATCTGACACCAGCCCTTTTCTTTAAATCTTGTATTTAAAATAATCAGGTATAAATAGTATAAATATGTCCCTTTCTCCTCTTACTCCAACACTAATCTTACCCTCAAAAACCAAAAGACATGCTTATGTACATTCAGTTTTGAAAAATAAAACATGTAGCTTTAATCAAAAAAAAGTTAATACTAGAGAACTTTCAGGTTTCAAGATTGTAAGGCACTTTTGAAGCAAAGAGATGTAGTATTAACTTTCTAAATGTATCTTATGCAAAGACATTGTGAAATGTCTAAAAGAGTTTAACAGAAACATCCTCTCTTCTCCTTCTTCTTCTCTCCATGTACTCACATGCTTACACAGTCCACCTTGTTTACTTTATTCCATTCAAATAAATTTCTCTGTTCCTGAACGGCTGTTTATTTGAAACTGAGTCAGATATGCTCCAGAGACTTCTTATTCACACACACACACACACACACACACACACACACACACACACACACACGATCCATTAGAGCAATCCTTGCCACCTGAGGTACAAGCTCACAGTGTGGAGGGACCAAAAGAGAAAAAGGGTGAAATAAGAGAACAAAAGAAAGAGGAGGAGAAAAAAATTTCATCCCGCCATTCATCTCCACTTTCTCCAGAGGGGCTGGCCTGCACCGACTCCGCGTGCTAAATTGTTCCACTCTGGGGGAGAGTTCTGTTTGGTGTGTTTATTTGTGCTTGTTTAGAGCAGAAACAAACAGCTGCAGGAGAGAGAAAGAGAGAGAGAGAGAGAGAGAGAGAGAGAGAGAGAGAGCGAGAGAGAGAGAGACTGATTTTGTAAAGCACTTTATTTAGGGATCATTTAGAAAACTTAGAAATCTTAAAAGTGCATGAAAGTCACCAGTTAAACACCAGTGCCCCTCAAAAACAGAACAAGACCATTTCTCCTCAATTCCACAAGCTTTAAAGGTGCTTTTATAGAACTGAAATTCAACTCTTTTGCACAATTCTACCAGAGCATGGAACAGTTTTGCAAGGTCTATGTCCTGCCCTTCTGACATGCCTGAAAGATTACCACATGGCCAGCTTGCCTGTCCCACTATAAAATTGTCAGAACGCATTTAGAAGGCTGGGCCAGTATGAATAATCAGAAAAGGTGTGTGTGTGTGTGCATGTGTGTGTGTGTGTGTGAGAGAGAGAGAGAGAGAGAGAGAGAGAGCGAGAGAGAGAGAGAGAGAGAGAGAGAGAGAGTGAGAGCCTACGTGCAAGAACAGAAAGCAATGGAAAATGAAAAAAGAAGAAAGCCAAAAACAAGAAAGACTTACACAAAGGAGAAATGCCAGTGCTATAGCGTGATCAACTGCACCTTTATTACAGAAATAATATATGTTTTCTGTTAAATAGCAGCTTCTATTAATTTCATTCCAAGTTTTAATATACATTATATATTCACTATTTTGGATCAAAACATTTTTCTAACTCTGTATCTCTGCTACACTCATAAAAAAATAAAAACAAACACAGGCTCTCCTGAGTCTCTCAATTTGCTCTCCAGGTGCTTCACTTTGCTGCTGGTAAAGCAGGAAAACACATTGTAGCAGTCAGCACAGAGGGCGTAAGGTTTTTTTGCGCCACTCTTTTCAAACGTTTGAAGAGACCAGCTGCCCTTCACCCAGTGTAACATTTCACGATCAGTGGACCAACGCTAATGACTTAAACTTGACTAAAAATGACTTTTACAGATACATCCTTGCTGATAAAGAACCAGGTTTAATTTGACTTCACTGCCCAATAAAGTCTATCCTTAAAGCCAGCCCAGGAACAGATGCTCCTGCTGTGCTCCAAATTCAGTGAAACACCAGAAGAAGCTTTAGCCAAACATTTCCTGTAGGATTCTCTAACATGGAATATTGTGTCACTAAAACCAAACCAGGAACCAAAAATTACAGCTTAAAGTTTCTATGGCATTGAGCCCTTCCTAAAGTTCTGTGGTTGACCAACGTTTTTTTCCATTTGTCTAAACTCTCTCTCTCTCTCTCTTCTCTTCTCTATATATATATATATATATATATATATAAAATAAAAAAAATTACATGAACACAATGAATCTGTCTGATATTGCCTTTCTCTCTTCTCTTTGAGGTCTCTATCTCTCTCCTCTTCCTTTAGTGCTTTGCATAGCGACAGCGCTCATTTTCCTGTCATTATTTTAAGCGGGACTCATTAAGACATGATTACAAATGGGTTTTAATGAAAGGGGGCGACTAGAGTCAAACTTTGACCAGACTGCATTACTTTCTAATAGAACACAAACATGGCCTGTTCTGAAGGAAAGAACGGCAGGGTATGATCATAATTATTTTAAAAGAGGGAAATACAGCCCCAAGCAGTTAATAACATCACTTTACAAAGCCTCTCTCTATAAAGTTTCACTACAAAGGCTCTTGGGGGACTGGGGGAATCACAGAGATTGGGGAAGGGACGCCATCTCTGTGATTGAGAAGTACTTTATTCTCACACAGACAAATCAGAATGTAATTGAGAAGCTGCTAAACAATAAAAAACTACTTTTGAAGCATCTTCGTCTACCAAGCAAAGCATTTCTTATTGCCATAGGCTGACTATCATTTTATCGATATCAAATTTGTTTTTTTGTAGCATAGCCCTTTTTGTAGACTGCAATCATAATGTTTTTTAAGCCTAAATTATTTATTTTTCTGACCTGAGGGGAAAATTGATACAAAAACATTTCCAGTTGTAGAAATGCTACTTGCTTCACATTATAACCGATGTTGTTAAGTGGCGTACTGTCGACTAGGCAAACTTTTTTCCACATAACACTAATGTAAAAGCTTGAAACAGTTATTATGATTTGCATGCCAATGTTTGGGAAAATTTTACTTATCCAAACATGAAAGGCCAGTCTTAACAGATGAATACGCAAAGTCTTTCAGTGCTCATCGATCTGGTGCCGCCAATGATCCTGAACAGACTTCATAGCAAACTGAGCTGTTTCTTTCGGCACCGGAGCTGAAGCACAAAGACATACTAATAGACTGTCATAAGTGTGTTGAGAGTGAGAGAAGAGAGAGAGAGAGCGAGAAAGAGAGAGAGAGAGAGAGAGAGAGAGAGAGAGAGAGAGAGAGAGAGAGAGAGAGAAAAGGATGTGAGAGGTGAGGAACTAAAGAGATGAAGAACGAGAGGGAAAAAAGGGGCGCTTTATGTGAATCACAATGTGAACATATGATGGTTCTGGCAGAATTTTACCAAGTATGTGTGTATGTGTGTGTGTGTGTGTGTGTGTGTGTGTGTGTGTGTGTGTGTGTGTGTGTGTGTGTGTGTGCCCACTGCCACATTTCATTACGCCACCTCACTCCTCACTCATGATCTCACTGCTCAAACATGCTCGCCTTGACTGAGATGATGACTGAGGGCCAGGAGCATTAAGCTGTGTGTGTGTGCGTGTGTGTGTGTGTGTGCGCGCGCGCACATGTGTGTGTGTGTGTGTGTGTGTGTGTGTGTGTATCATACATTTAAAGGCAGAGGTGAGTAATTAGCTACACATAGCACATTTATAACCAGCAAGAGAGAGAGAGCTGTATATATGTGTGTGTGTGTGTGTGTGTGTGTGTGTGTGTGTGTGTGTGTATGTATATGCATATGTGTGTATATGTATATGTATATGTATATGTATATATGTGTAAAAGTCTATTATAAAGCCTGCTACTAATAGTAACAACTGCTAACCACTGATGACTCATGGAGTTAATAATAAACAATCATAAACAAGTATAATTTAATAACTATAATCAAATTGAATCGAGTAATCATGACAGACCTATTGCAAAATACAGTAGCAATTGTGCGAAGCGAAAAACACACATTAAACCTCTTGACAAACCTGGAGGTTTGTGTAAACAATGTTTTTCCTGGGACTTGGGCCTCCAGCTGTTTGTGCATGTAAACACACATCAAGCCGATCGGGCCGGCGCTCCATGGGAGCTACGCCTCACTTTTGTGCGTTTTGTTTAATTACAGTCCCAGACTGTTACTACTCCAATTGGGTAATTACTGCTGAATAAATTAGCCTAATGCACTAAATGTGGAGGCGAACGGGAAAAAGAAAGGAAAAGAGAGGTTATCAGGTTAAAGTGAGGGTTTATATCAGCCATTTGAATGATCACAATGTAAGAATGCTAATTATTTACAGTCCCCTCCAAAAGTACTAGGACCAGCAGGTCCAATCCTTTAATTATTGCTATGCACTCAAGATATGGGTTTGAGATCAAAAGATGAATATGAGAGATGTTCAGCTTTCGTTTCCTGCTGTTTGCATATAGTTTTGTAAAATTACATAAAAGTGGAACCTTCCATGAAGTCAATTCAGCAAATTGCACTTACATTTGGCCCTCTATCCCAAAACTGGCATATCAAGCCTGCAACTTCCTAAATATTGGTTTCTTCATGGTTATAGTTTTCCAGGTTTTACCAACATCACCAGTTAGTTTGTTCTGGGTTTCTTTCTCAGTCTCTCCTTTAGGAAATGTAATGGCTGTTAGTTGATTTAGACCTATGACTGACTCAAACTAAACTTTCTATCGTTCCTCCTGATGTGGAAGTCCTTGATAATTATAAGGTTATGTTTAGATCATTGTATTCCTTCAAGCAAATAGTTCCTGTTGGGTTGGTTAGACTGGATGCATTTCTCTGTAAATGTTGGTTCTGAAGATTTTAGAATTCATTCTGCTGGTAACATTGGGAGGCACATCATTAATGCAGTTTACAGAGCTTGTTCCAGAAGCAGCCCCGCATGGCCCAACCATGACACAACCAACACCATGCTTTACAGAAATGCTGTATATCATGCATATTTTCATTCTACACACTTTTTTTCTGTCACTATGATAGAGATTATTCTTAGTCATGCAGCTGCTGTTTTTGACCAGTCTAATGTCTTCTGATACAAAAGTGCTTTGTTCTATGCACCAAGAAATAAAAGCTGAAAATATTATCTCTCACATAACTTTTGATTTCCAACATAATGTCTTCAGCAATGTATTTGAAATTTATTGCAAAAAAATTTGCCTGGGTGCTCCAGTACTTTTGGAGGTGATGGTATTTTGTTTAACAAGCTTAGACCTAGAAAGATGCTCTACCCACAAAAAAAAGTGACTCTTGAGGAAGCCGCCCAAAGAGTGCCGTCTTCTTCATATCGCCGAATCAGGCAGCGCTGTATTGACTACTGGTACAGTGAGCAGCTGCCCCTCAAAGTCCAGCATTGGGGCAGCAGTGGCCTAGTGGTTAGGGACTAGGCCTCAGTTCAAATCCGAGACCACTAGGCTGCCCTGAGGTAACCTTAAGCAAGGTACCGTCACCATCACTGCTCCCCGGGTGCTTTGAATAGCTGGCCTCTGCTGTACGGTGTATATGGGTAAAAGCAGAGATTGCATTTCATTGTGGTGTGCAAAGCCACAATCACAAATTAGTCACAAAATATGATTACATGACATTATTAATTCCAATTTTATTAAAAATGCCTCTAAATGTACTAAACATACTTCAGCAAACTACCTTTAAATTGCTTCTGTTGGATTCCTGGGATAACATCCCCTATGTTTCTCATAATGTTTCTTCTGGAAACCTGAAAACCAAGTCCTGATAACAAATAAATCAGGGTTTTCCCTTACACTGTCTCAATTGAATTCTGTATCTATCTATCTATCTATCTATACATACATACATACATACAGTACTGTGCAGTAAAAGTTTTAGGCAGGTGTGGGAAGAAATGCTGTAAACAAAGAATGCTTTCAGAAATATAATAATGTTTCTTTATTTTTATCAATTTACAAAATGCAAAGTGAGTGAACAAAAGAAAAATCAATATCTGGTGTTACTACCTTTTGCCTTTAAACCAGCATCAATTCTTCTGGCCCCCACAGAGCCCTGATCTCAACATCATCCAGTGTCTGGGATTACATGAAGAGATGAAGAATGAGAGCTTCTACATCCACAGAAGATCTGTGGTTAGCTCTCCAAGATGTTTGGAACAACCTACCAGCCGAGTTCCTTCAAAAACTGTGTGCAAGTGTACGTAGAAGAATTGATGCTGTATATATATATATATATATATATATATATATATATATATATATATATATATATATAAAATATACATAAGTATATATATATATGTGTGTGTGGTGTAGAGTAGAGTATATATATATATATATATATATATATATATATATATATATATATATATATATATATATATATATATATATATATATATATATATAGAGAGAGAGAGAGAGAGAGAGAGAGAGAGAGAGAGAGAGAAGGAGGCAACCAAAGTATCAAGCAATCAGTTTAATTATGGGCGGGTCACCAAGGCAGACAGGGTTCAACACCTCAGGGCAAATTAAGCTCTCCAACCAACCCTCTCCCTCTTTCACTATCAATTTCTCACTCTGTACCCCCGGCACCTCTTTTATTGTTTGCCCTTAGACTTCACAGTCAGAGTCTAGAGCAAATAGCTCTAGATGAGGTGTAATCAAAACTAATGTTATTAATCGATCGAATGGAAAGTTATGGAACTTTGGCTAGAAATGTCAACTGACCAGTATGGAGGACATTTTTGAGTCTAAACTAGAATGATTCAATTATAGCTGCACTAAGAAGAACATGAATCCTGTATTTAGCATTAACATGTCTGTGATTAGGCCGTTGATATAACTTTGCTTAGAAAATCAGAAATATAAAATCTAAGATATAAATGTGGATTTCAACCACATTTGCTTAGTTCAACAGTTCCGCCCTCAAAGGCACATAAAAGAATATCTTGGCATCTGATGTTTTCTCATAAAACAAAACTGGATAATATTACACAATAATCCAACAAGCTTTCCTCAAAGGTACAATAACAGAACAAGGGAAAGTTTCTTTTTTCTTCAGTCATGGGCAACCTTGAATCAATTTAAACTATGCCACTGGCAGAAGGAAAGATGTCTTCATGAATTCCTACATTATACTTTTATTTATCATTATATAAGTTTTATAAAATGTCTCCAAGGCTGTTCCAATTGTGCAACATTTGTCCAACAAGAGGCCTGTAAGATTGAGTCAATGACTCTGTTGTAAAAAGCTATATTTGCAGTTGTTTTGCAGTTGGTCATGGTGTCAAGTTTCAGTGGTAATATTTTTTTTATTTTTATATTTATATTTTAATATTTTTACAATTTCCAGATTTTTAAAAAGATTTGTACAGTCTTGTTATTAGACTTCTCTTAATTATCACATTTAAAAGAAACCTGATCTGTCCATTTTTGTATCATTCTTGCTTCATCATTTTTTAACTGTTCCCCCCACACTGCTGTTGTTTCTCTGCTTTCTGTATTTCTCTCGAGCTCCAACCTGAAACCTACCAGGAGTTGTAATCCATTTATGCTGTCCCAACAAACAAATTCCTCCTAAATAACCCCTGACACACTTACAAGCAGACTTAGCTGGGGTTCTATCAGGAGACTGGGGCTTCTGAAAGGGGGCAAAAACTCCAGGGAGAAATCGCACGGCAGAACAATTAAGAATGGGAGAGTGCACTCACAGGAGCAACAGAACAACAAAGAATTCAAGCAGCGGCTCAAAACATAGGGAAACTACTGTCATGTCGATTTTTCTCACTCTTGTTGTCTTTTCCTATCTCTTTCCCATGCAGGTGGTGTCCAGGGGTGGCTTTTCTTAGGGTATCTGTTTGTTTGAATACAGACTTCACTTTTTGTGGGCACCAGTTTTGACAATGTGGGGACATCTGGTTAATCCACATGAGTATTAATTTCCTTTTGTTGTTTTCTCACATACTGTAATTTATTAATAAATGTATTTTGTAGTTTGTGTGACCTGAGTGTATTTTCCACCAAGAGTGTATCCTTATATTGTATAGCAATCAGTCCATTTAAGACATGAACTGATCAGCTGCAAATTCAACTGGTGAAGTTCATAACAATTACCTAGTGAACAGTTCTTGAAGTTGATATTTTGTAAGGAAAAATTGTAAGGTTTTGAGAGAGTCTGACAAACGTGAACGGCTAGATGACTGGGTCACAGCATCTCCAAAATGGCACGTCTGGTGAGGAAATTAGGGTGTTTGTGTTTAATTGGGGAATAGATGAGTCGAAGTGTAGAAGGCAAGATGGTGGCAGCTGTGTGATGCAGTGTCCTGCAGGGTAACGTGGTCCTGGTACTCATGTGGATGTTACATATGACACGTAACATCTACCTAGACAATGGTGCAGTCCAAATAAAACAATTTATTGCAACAGTATTCCCTAATACTGCAGTGGTGGCCTAGTGGTTAGGGAGTTGCCCCTTCATCGGAAGATTGTGGGTTCGATTCCCTCACCAGTAGGTTGCCCTGAGGTACTCTTGAGCAAGGTACTGTCCCCGTCACTGCTCCCCGGGCGCTTTCAATAGCTGCCAACTGCTGCATGGTGTTTGTGTGCATGGGTTAAATGTAGAGGTCCAATTTCATTGTGGTTCAAGTGTGCTGTGCTGTGACCTCGCAATGACAAGGGTTGTCACTTTCACTTTCACATTTTCACTTTAATAGCCATGTTCCCTTCTAGCAAGAAAAAGTCCTGCCACACTGCAAAAAGCTGGAAAAAAAAACAAGAAAACTTTAAGTAGCAGACATGGTCTCCAAATGTTCTACATCTTAATCCAATCGAGCAACTGTTCAAACTAGACCAATCCACAAAGGCCCCACTTCACAACTTATAGAACTTCCTGGATCTGTAGCTAATATTATGGTGCCAGGAACCACATCACATTTTCAAAGATCTTGTGAAGTCCATGCTTTGATTAGTAAGAGCTGTTTTGGCAGCAAAAGAGCAAGCACCAGAATTTTTAGGCAGTTGGTTTTTAATGTTATGGCTGATATACAATTCGATGTCCTGACATTGTATAAAAACAAACTTTTGTGCTTTGTGTGAACCTTAAAGCTGATTAGCCAATCCCACTGCATTAATGAGAATAGAAAACAGTGGGGCACCTCTGAGACCTCAGAACAGCGAACCTTCGTCTAAGTCCCAACCCCAGCCATGCACTCGCTCCACACATACATCAAAGAGTGGTGAACAGGAGAGGAGATGCGAATGGAAGTGGAGGGGGTTGGGGAAGAGAAGGAGAGAAAGGAGAGGGGGATGGACAGAGGGATGCCTTATCTCCTCCTGAGAGGATGCTGCTCTGCGGAGTGAGATTGTCTAGAGCTGCCACCTGTCCCAGCCATCTTTGAAGGCAGCGCTAAGCCTGTGATGGGCCTGACCTCCTTCAGCTCCTTCTCTTTTATGTCTCTGTTCATTTTCTGCTTTGTTACATCCCCCCCACTCTCTTTCTCGTCTCCTGTGGCCTTCTTTCCTGTGTTAACTACAAGAGGCAAGGATGTACCTCTTGTTATTGAACCTCACGTCCATAATAAGGAAGGGAAACATTTTAATTACTGTTTTCTCTCTTGGCCCCTCCCTCACTCTCTCTCTGAACACAATATGCCCAGATTGGAAAGTGAAGCCCAGGGTGGGATACAGAGGATGAGGGTGTTAACCTCACACTCAACAGAGAGACCAGGGTTCATACACAGTCGGGCACACACAGGCCCGAATTGAATGAGTTACTCTCTCTGTAATGCCAACTGAGACCTTGTAGAAGAACAGACCAGAGAAGTGTGAGAGACAATAAGCTGCTACACACTAAGAAACATGCTGGTGAGCAAATAAAAAAATCGAATAATTCTTGAAATTATAGTGCCAAAAGTACTAACTATCCACACTATATCATCAGGATTTTTTAAATATTAATACTCGGCTATGGCCCAAGAGGTTACAGGTTCGAATCCAACCTCCAGCACTTCCACAATTGGGTTCCTGAGCAAAAACCCTCAACCCTGAGTTGCTCCAGGGGGGACTGTCCCTGTAATTAGGACCTGGAAGTCGCTCTGGATAAGAGCATCTGCTAAATAATGTAATAAATGTTAATTTGCAGGACCTCAAGCTGGTTGATGTGTTGAATTGCATCCTTTAAAAGCATGACACAAAAAGTCTAGGTTAGAGCATGACATACTCAGGTTGGCTATAATGAGTGTAAATGACCTTTTCAAGGTTTAAAAATCTCTACAGAAGTTTCTACACAAATATATTGGTACCTCAGAGAACCTTGATATAATTTTGACATTTTTTAAACCTAAATAATCTTTCCCACTTGCAAAAAGGATTCTCTAAACAACTATCCCCTGAGAGGGTCTTCATAGCAATAGTTCTAACAGTTCCTTTAAACAAGTTCTTTCTCATTCAGTTGAGGGAATGCCCCATCTTTGTTAAATACTTAGATATATTTCCCCCCTGTTGTTTTTTTTAACAACAAATGCAATCTAAATAGGTGAAACCAAAACCTATTAAAATGAGAGAAGATATCAAGAGCTATTTTATTTTATTTTACTTATTTGAAAAACTGGGTGATGAGATAAAACAGGTGCTATGTTCTATGGAATTAAGTATATCTGGAGGCAAAAAAAAAAAAAAGCTGAAAATCACCTCATGTTCATTTTTAGATCTCAAACCCAAATAGCTTCAGTTCATGGCAAACACAAATACATTAGCCTTGCTGTTCCAATCAGGAATGTATGTCCATGAAAGAATGTTACCATGGAATGTCTGAAATGTTATTGGCCAGTTAGCACTTGAAAATCTTTGTATATTTAATTATTAATGGGGCAGGTCCATTGTTGCCAAAGAAAAACTCGTGAAAATAGCAAGCTTGCTGCATGGAAGACTAGGAACACTCCCCTTTTTTAATTTTTAGAACCATTATTCTTTGATTTAGCCCTCAGAGAACAACAGCAAATGTTTAAAAGCAAATGTCTTTATACTTTATGCTTTTCATTGTTTTGTCAAAGTACCCTCAAAAACTTTTTAGCACCCATGATGCTTTAGTAGCAGCACAGCCTGTGCTCCTTGCACTTTGTGAATCATAGTTTACTCTAGTTCAGCCCCTGCCTGTGCTGGGCCAATCCTCTGCACAATGACCACCACCTCTCTACCAGCTTAGGATCTTCATGCAAAACTCTCTCGCAATATTAACCCTTCTGATGCAGAGTGCCTTGGGATGCAAGCGGAAACCCTCATTGTTTTCTTTGCCAAAGGATGAGCCACAAAGGACTCTTTGACTAGAATTCATTTTTACCACCATTACCACTCGTCTACTTGTGTGATCATCACTTCAAGGAAGGTTTCTTCAGATACCCTGGGCAGCAGGATTTCCATGACACTTTCTGTTGCAAGATTTTTATTTTTCGAATGTGTGGGCCAAGTTATCATTTGTGCAAATTACTAAGCATTTGCAAATTTGTGCTACTTAAAACAAATAGCAGAGCTGCTTTGAGTTTTTTACTGGAGTTGGTTATAGCTAACAATGCTGTTATTGTTGTTATAATGTATGTATAATGTATTATTGGTATATTTTTGATAATCAGCATTTCTGCATTTTCTGGTTGAGTTTACATGGTTTTAATGTGAAAGCATAGTCTGCTTTTTTCACAGACTACAATATGGTTTTGCATAAATGGCTTTCTCAGATAAAAAAATGTAATAATAAAGTCATTTGCATCTTTAACACATCACAATCTACATTGCGATGGTGGATTTGGTGGATCAACTTTTTCTTGTTCTAGATTTGATTCTGGCTCAAACTGAGTAGGCAGAACTGACACCATGATGTGAATAGAGATACCTATTAGTCTTTTTCTCACACTTGGATGAGAAGAAGCAGAACAAAATAAAAATTAATTTTGTTTATACAACTCATTTATTTGTATTTAGAAAAGTCAACAAAATCCTTACAAATGCAGGAATGGGAAGTTTGTAATGCAGTGAAGCTATGTATTTGGATGTGTCTTAAATAATTAAGATCCTCGGGAAATAATTGCATGCTTGTATTTTCCCATGCTTCCTCTTCTGTAACTAAAACTATTTCTTCATATTTACATTAAAAGGGTTTGGAAGGGTCAAGATTGTAAGCATTTTCTTAACAGTGAAGTTAAGACTTTAGTTTGCATATTTGTTTAAAGTTCGCCAATAATAAAGTCAACATGGGAGTGACACATAACACAGATGTTGTACATACTATTTCAAAGAATCGTCTACTCTTATAAATGAGTGATGCAAAAACAGAAAGAAAGACTTAACACATTCTTAAGAAACGAGTAACTCATTTCGATTACCTTGGTGGTTTGAGACAAGAGCATCGCTTATAGCCCTGGAGTGCTTTGTCTTTCATAACCCACTCCGGCACGAGCCCTTCAGGCAGGAGAGGGCAAGGGAGAGAGAGAAAAGCGAAGCAGAGGAACGCGGGGCTCGGCCGTACATGCCGAGGCTCCTCTAATAAGCTGCATAAAAGAGCCTGATCCGCTTATCTGTGGCGCGCTGGAGCGAGAGGGCTAATGCCACTGATGTTTCTCTTTTGTGATGAAAGGATGAAGATGGAGGAGGAGTGCTCTTCCCAGCGCCTGCAGCGCGCCTGCGGCATCCCAACACCCCCCAGTCCCATCCGGGCCCAAATGTGCCCTCTTCTGCACATGGCTCCCACTGCAACCCTTCGCACTGCCTGACTGCACCCTCCTTCGGGACGTCCCAAGAGGAACTGGAAGAGTCTGCCATGGATGGCCATGTTGGCTCCCAGAAAAAAAAAAGTTCTAAAACACCAAACCAATACCAAAGTATCAATGTATGTTTTTGAGGAAAACCTCTCTAAATTATACGGGTTTGATGCCTTCAGTTCGAAAGACTACACAAATTTGCAGTATCAATAAAAAAAAGTGCATTCTATCATCTTACAAAAAATCTCGCTCATTCAAAACACTAATACTTTTGTAGAAGTTGGCATTTAATGTAATAGCGTATTACAGCTATAGTGTGGGTTCACAAGAAGAACATTTGATCTGTTGTTGTTTCTCTGTTGGACAAAAACACCTATACTGATTCGCTAGACAGAGAGACAGTGCTGGAAAAGATGTGCAGCAGGTCAGGGCAATTAAAGACAGAAATGGAAACATACTGACAAATGAGCAGAGCGTGTTGAGATGGAAAGAATAAAATGACATTTTTTATTTTATTTTACATAAACCACTGGGCCAAGCAAACGGAAAGAGTAATTTGAGGGGCTGACGAATGTGGCAGAGGGGTTCACGAATGTGAACGAAAGGAACTAAAGTGGAGTGGTTAGAATGTAGCAAGTAGAGGTGACAAAGGTGGAGGAATTTAAATACTCTAGAGATTTGTTTATGGATGCTGCGAAAGAGGACATGCAAGCATTTGTTTTGAAGGAGGAAGATGCAGAGAACAGAAAGAGATGGAGATCCACTGTGGCAAACTCTAATGGGAGCAACCACAAAAATAAGAAGAAGCATGTTTTTGCAATAGTTCTAAAAGTTGCCACAGGTAAATTGTTTACTCAAATGTCTCACTGAAACTGGGTAAAAATCAATACTCTACTAGTACTAGTACTTATTTAGCCAGAAATATTTAGCCTTGTATTATTAGTCTTACTGCCTGATCTCAGTCAAAAACATTTTAAGTACATTTAAGGACCTGAGGAATTAAAATGACATATTAAAATCATCACTAAGTTCACATAACTGAATTACTGAAGTGATTTGTGTTTGTTCAGTTTCAAACTACTTTCTAGCATAGTTTATTGCAACTTTTAACTGTTTTTGGTTCAAACGAATCAGAAGAGTTTTACTATTCAGGTCACATTAACACATCCTATAGTGAAGCCTCTCAGTTCAGTGTTCAAGTGTGCAGCACTCAGTGTGCAAACCACTGTTGCTTCCCTAAAAAAAAATATTTCAACTGATTATTTAGTTATTTTAAAAAACTACCGAAAGCTTATTTAGTGAACCAAAGAAAGTTCTTCTAAAACATTTCCCCAAATAGCTCCTTTAAGCACCTTTACTTTTACAAGTGTTGGACAAGGGATTACAGGCCACAAGGTGCTGGAGAGATCTTTATCTTAGCCAAAGCACTGGTCTGTGAAACTGCATCGACTGTTGAGGCTTCGAATCCACTTTCTAGCAAGGTGAAGATTTCACACATCTGAGATGTTGTAGGTTGATGCTTGGTAAGTTTAGAAGTAGTTTGTGTTAGATGTGAATGTCAAGCCCAGGTATCCTGAAGGAGCTTAAATTCTGTAAAAGGACAAAATGCTTAAAAAATCATTCATACAGCCAGAAATACAGTGCCAGACATGAATATCTCAATTGTTTGGCTAAGTTTGTTGAGGAAACGATACAGCTTAGCACCAGTGGGACAACCATGGGTACATCCAGCAACTTCATGCATCTCTGGCCCTGCTGCAAGTTCATCCTTTGCCTTATTCAAAAACATCCTCTTGCTGTTTCAAGATGCAAAAGAAAGCTAAGCTTAAAATTCAGCCAGCTTTAATTCCCATAATGGGACATGGCTCTTACTGGCCAACAGCACATCTGTTTAAGAAAATAAGAACACTTGAAGGAGGAGGAGGAGGTGGTGGAGATGGAAGAAGGGAGAAGAAGAAGATCCCCTCCCCACTGGAGACGAGAAGTTGCTTATCCAGCAAGTGGCTCACTGTTGCTGAAGCCCAATGACCCTTTAATCAGCCTACAATATAAACAGATGTTGCAACGCTAGCAATGCTTACACACCCTCGCACAATTACAATCTTAAGACATCCGTTCTGTCTCTCTCTTTCATTAATCCCCCTTCAATCCCATGCTCTTATCCACACTCTGTTAGCGAGGCAGTAAGCAGGATGATATGGAAACTCTTATCCCTTTTTTTTATTTATGAAAGAGAGAAAGAGCAGCTAAGGCTCAGGAACTGGAATTCCACTAATGCGCTTAAAGAAGCCTATTTGTCCTGTACGCTTTTTATCCCAAGCGTTGATGAGCTTTGCGCAGAGCAGTGGGAGAGACGCTAAGCAAACACAGCATCACTACATCGACATGGGCTAAATTCATATTAAAAGCCTTACTGTTCAACTTTTTGTTGCTGCTCAGGTTGGATCTTTCTGCCTTGATGGTTCACATGATGGTTTTTCAAATTATTCATATTTGCCTTGATTTGACCATGCATATTGTCCCCAAGTTACTTGAAGCAAAATGGTATAAATTATCATAAAAAAAAAGGCCTTGTTACATTTACGTTTCCTTTTTTTTTGTATTTATTTTTTCCCCCTAAGATCTGGCAAAGAAGTATGTTGTGTTACTGTATATTGTAGGACTGGCATCCTGTATAGGAAAAGCTCCAGCACTGCCTGCGACCCTACTCAAGACAAGTGGCTGAGAAAAAAAAAAAAAAAAAAAAAAAAGAGTGATTTTGCTGGTGAATTTTGTAGCTTAGCTTCTATATATATATATGGACTAGATACCTGTATGTTAAGAAAAATGGTTACATACTCAACCAAATCATTTTTTTTTATCTGATATGACACGATATGCAGAATGTCACAGAAGTGGCTAAAATTTCATTTAACATATTCAGAATTTTATTGTTCGTAAAGTTTCCCATTTCATTTAGTGTTCAGAAAGTTTTAGTCCTGAAGTATGAATGTAGCTCTATCGTTACTCGCAAGGAGGCAAGGAGCAAGAGAGAACATTATGGACCATTGCCTGAACAACAATATCGGTCACTTCCCCTTTATGTCCTGACTCTGGGTCTTCTTCTCCCTTGGTCTCATGACGACAGTGGGGGTGTTCACTCCATGTTGCCGTGGTGACCAGGTGTGTGAGCCGGCAGGTGGAGGCTCGTTTAGGAGCATTAGGCCCTGCCACGCGCCAGCGGGAAGACTAATCACACTTTACCTGCCTTGTCCCTTGCATCCCTCTACTACTGCCTACACAGCACAAACAGCCACAAGCTGTTCTCCATTACACACACACACACACACACACACACACACACAGATTCACATATCTCAAACTAATACACACTCACACCTGGGACAAATTTATGATCTGATAGATCTACAAACGAAAAAGGTGCTCCAGAGGATGTCGGGGCTCAAGAGGAACGTGTGCGTGTGTGTGTGTGTGTGTGTGTGTGCATGTGTGTGTGTACCCCTTTTCTAATAACATTTACATTACAGGGTAACCTATACAGCTTCAAAACACCTACTAATAACTGACAGAAATCAATCAACATTTTTAAAGACTTATTCAGGCAAGCATCCCCTGCCAAATACGTGGACTTTGTCCATTCAGATGATATTTAATCTCATTCACTGTTAAGTCAACATTTTAATAAACGTCTTCAAAAGCTTTATAATGGTCTTTATAGGTATACTCTGAATCTCATATTATCATGACATGCCTTTATGTTCCTTGTGAGCATTTTAGTGTTACTTATTAGAGTTGCTAAATTAAAAATGAAAAGGTTTTTGCTTGCATTACTAATCTATAATTCAATTAACAATAACAAGAATTGTACTTCATTATGATTAAGTTAAAAAGTAAATGTCAGATTTTTTTTCTCGGATGTTCTTGTACATAATTTTTGAGTGTGTATGCTGCCTGCAATAGCTGACTGAATGGTGTGGACTTTGATGAGCAGCAAAGCACAAACCAGCACAGTCCAATTCAGGGTGACACTCTCCATCCTGTAGTTCATTTTACTTCTTTTATGCTCTTCCATGCGGAAAGAATGGAGTGTTTTCAAATGACATGGCCCCTTTGACTTCTTTTGCTTCTTTTCTGCTTTTCTGTTGAGGATGGCGACTTTTCAACGCAAACTTTGACCCCTGTGACTCTTAAGGCCCTTCTCCCCTCCCCCACTGCCTACCCCACTTGGGACCAGCCAGTTGGAACATCCTACTTTTCCTTTACTTTCACTTCACTATCTCAAAATCTCTCCCATTTCCTTCAATGTTTTCTTCGTTCAATTTCTTTAATCACTGTTTTTTTTTCTTCCTTCTCTTTAACTTTAACTTTACATCCTGCTACTGCCGAGCATACCCCAACACACTCACTCTGTTTTCCATTCCTTCTGTCTTTATGAAACGTGGCAGTCCTGCTGAGCTGGAAAGGGCATGATTAGCTGGTGATGTTTAGTTGGTGAGTGTTCTGATTGGTCTGACTGTTGTTACCCTTTCTGCATTTGGTCAGTTAGTGGCGTTGCCGATGGAGCACTGAAAACGAAAATGCAGCTAATGGAAAAAGGGAGAGAGAAAGAGAGAGAGAAGAGAGAAAGAGAGCAACGGAGAGAGTGGAGTGCTTCATTAAGTGCAGTGGATTAAGTCTACTCTGTCAGCCCCAGCTCGAGGGCAATTTAGCCAAACTAAACAAGCCATCACATAAAATTCCTGTCTGCAGGCTATGGCCTGGCAAAAGGTGCAGGCAAAATTAACCTTTCAAAAGGCCCTTGCTCACAGGATTTCTCTCACTCTGTCTTTATTCTCTCCTTCTATCACTGGTACTCAGTAATGGGAATCTGATAAATTAATGGAGAGAAAGAGAGAGAGAGAGAGAGAGAGAGAGAGAGAGAGAGAGAGAGAGAGAGAGAGAG
>CM029389.1:10345322-10410322 GCA_017165825.1 Hepsetus odoe
TGTATGTATGTATGTGTGTATATATATATATATATATATATATATATATATATATATATATATATATAATATATACACAGTGGTACCTTGACTTACGAGTTTCCCAACTAACGAGTTTTTCGAGATACGAGTCGTCTCTCGGCCATTTTTTGCTTTGAGATGAGAGCTAAAATTCAGGTTATGAGCCAGCTTCAGATACCCACTGCTAGATGGCACAGTGAATGCCGCAACATCCGCCCAGCATCCCATGTCTCACTCATTCACTTTAAGTGGTTAGCTTGCAGTGGCAGCGTCAGTGTTGTGCTTGCATTTGTGCTTGCAGTTTGGCAAAACTTTGTTTTTCCAACCATGTGTCCAAAGAAAGTGAATGCAAAGGACAGTGCTGAGAAGAAGAAGCAGATGATGTGTATTGAATTAAAGATAGAAAGAAACACATGACCAAGGTGTGCGTGTTGTCGACTTGGGACTCTGGTGAAGAGCCCCCTTTTGAAATTATGACGGACTCTGTTTTCCAATATTTAGGAAAAGCAGCTTGGTGAGAATAACTCAAATTCAGCAGATCTTGACCCGTGGTTCAACATGTTTCACTTGGGATTCTATTTGTGTCCTAGTTTTATGTTGTACTTTTAAATATTTGAAGGATCACAAGGTTCCTTTTTTTTGACTGTGGTCGGATACTTCCTCCGCTCTAACATTCTGAGTCTTTGATCTGCTCTTTAAACTACTAAGCCAGACCTCATGAGTCAGCATGAATAAAAGGAATTTTCTAGAAGAGCTTGCTTTGATCTGGACAAGAAAGAATAAGCATTTAGTTATGTGCCATCACTCTGAATGCATGAGCAGCGAGGTGTACTGAATCTACTGAAGATCGTGTGGGCTTGTGTGTGGATTTGTATGTTGAAATACTGACATTTAAAGAGCCCTTAGCTTTGGTGCTCACCCTAGTCTTTTCTTTCTGGTAAAGTGAAATGATATATGATCTATAACAAGAAGGATAAAAAGAAAGTAAATTATTTTTGGGTAGTATATGCCTGAAGTTTTAAAGTTTTTTAATCCTACAATCAGCACAGGAGGTGGAACTGCCTCTTTTTTCAGAGTTAATGATGCTGAGATTTTTGCTGGGTGTGATGAGGATGGACAGGGTTAGAAATTAGTATATTAGAGGGACAGCTCAGGTTAGACGTCTTGGAGACAAGGTTAGAGAAGCAAGGTTGCGTTGGTTTGGACATGTCCAGAGGAGAGACAAGTATTATATTGGAAGGAGGATGTTGAAGATGGAGCTGCCAGGAAAGAGGAGAAGAGGAAGACCAAAGAGGTGGTTTATGGATGTGGTGAGAAAGGACATGCAGGTGGTTGGTTTGAAGCAGGACAATGCAGAGGACCGGAAGAAATTGAGACAGTTGATCCCCTGTACCCCTAAACGGGAGCAGCCAAAAGAAAAAGAAGAAGAAGAAGAAGTAGAAGAAGAATCAGCACAGAAGTCAGTTACATATAAATCTTAACAAAACATTTACAAAACAGCCTATTTAACGGATAAAGAAACATTGAAAAAAGTCATGTGAAATAAAATAAGAAGGTATGTCAAATTTGTAAAAGTTCTCAAAAATTTTGCTTCTTTATTTTAGCACTGTCACGGATGAGGTGTTTTGGTCACGCTAGAGGGCGCTCTGTTCTGACTGAGCACACCTGAGCTAATGAAGGCACAGGTGTTCCTCATTGGGGCTGACTATTTAAGCCCCGATGAGTCAGAACAGAGTGCGGCTCATTTGTTAGGCTTAGCCTACGTGCAATGGTGGTTTTGGTTGTGGTTTTAGTATTGGTAATCTGGGTAACTTTGTTTAGGCTGCAGTTCATTGGGTTTAGTTAGAAGTCATAGCTAATAAAATTACGATCTGAACTCCTGGCTCTGCATTGGCGTCCTCCCTGCACCCCACCACTGTTACAAGCACTGAGCTTAATGTAATAATGAACACTAAAAATCAAGCCACCCTAATTGTCTCCATAAATAAATCATGTCGACCTATTTAAGGCTCATCCAGCTGTTCTGCAAGTGTTGCAGATTTTCTGTCACTGTGGTGTAGGAAACAGTTCAGGAAACTATATGAATTTAGACAGTAAAATCAGTGTGCTACCAGGCTTAATTATCAGTAAATTTGTTGGCTGCAATTATGTTATTGCTAAAATCATGTATCAATCTTTTATTACAGTACAGTTTATAACAAAGAAAAGAGTTTATTTGAACAGGTAGTTATTTTGTTATTTTAATTCAAATAAAGAGCTGCTGTTGGAAAAAAGCTGAAATAATATACTTGTAAGAATTTTCAGAATCAGCATGGGTCCACATTTTTGGGCAGAAGCCATTATTAAGAGTGTATCTCTTAATGCTGTGATTAAAGTCAAGCTTTTGTGAGTAAAAACTTGCGTGTTTGTGAGTTTTGCATGATTTTAGTGTCTTACTGCTCAAAATAGCAGCCTGCAGACAAGCAACACAATATCATGGGCAATTTGGAACCTTTCTGCAATTATTTTTCATATTTCACAAGTGTTTTTTTACATGAGTAAGAAGTGAAGGAGCAGTTGGCGATACATGCTGTAAGTCTGATGCTGTTTAATTGGCCCATTGGCACATGCAAATGGTAAAACATTGTTTAAGCCCAGACGTCTCCTGAATAAGTGGAAATACTTCTCAATGCATCAAAGCCAACATAAACAGATTAAACAAAAGCATTGCACCAACACTTAAATGTTATCAGTTATATTTATAGGGCACAATACAGTATTGACATTGAGATTAGTGATAAGGCATTATGATACTTGACTTTATACTGGTTTAAAGTAATCTAACACTTAACGTGATCATTTTAAGATGTTGCACATTGAACACAAAGTGTAAAATATACTAATGTGTGACCCTTGAACTCAATGGAAATCTTCATCTAACCCTTGCATATTTCAGCCCTGGGGCTTCAGCCATACCTATCGTATAATAACATTTCCCTGTTCACAGTGCTCACAGTTCTCTGATGCTAATCAGAAGTGACTTTGAGCATATATGGGACTCTGTTGGAAATTGTCCTGCAGTCCTCCAGAAATTCCACACATTGGCAAAATCAACAGTGTGCATACCTTGATGGTGCAAAGACTCATGCAATGAATGGAGCATGCATCTGTCACGCTTGGTGATTCTTTTTTTTTTATTTATTTATTTTTTTTTTTTAGACTCATTTCAGATTGCCAGCATGAAGCAGGCCAATGACAGTTAAACCAATAAAATTATGCATTTTCTCTCACATTTAGACATAATCATCCTGTCCCTACTGGCCAAACATCTGTTAAGTAGCTCTTATATTTTAAGGAGTTTTAGGCAATAAACCCCTGCTGAGTCTGCATTATCACAGTGAACACCTTGTTGAAAGCTGCTCTGAAGGCATGTAGAAGGGGCTAATAAGAACCTAGTGAAATGAGAAATGGGACACCCCAAAGCCAAAAGCAAGTCTTTACCAGTAATGAAACAGGATGCTTAAAATAAACAGAGTTTAAGTTTTATAAAACAGTATTATGTAAAAACATCTTTTGAGTTAAGCAACGAGGAGCATGGCCAGCAATAGGTTGTTGTACATGAGCTGATTTGCATATTGAGCACCACATAGCACACACCTTCTCATGATTTCTGACCAGCCGGAGACCCATTTGACAAAATATTAGAGCATATTGTTAGATGATTACCAGGTCACAATGCAAATACAATTCATATGAATTAATCAGATGTATGGATGGCTAATAATTATTATACTGATTTGATGTAGTAACACAGTTGCCAATTCAATTATTAAGTTACTAAATTGCCTTAATTCCCTAATGGTAGCCAAGTGTGTTTTTTAGGTCTAATATGTTTTGATGAAAAAGTTGCAAAAAAAAGGATAATCTTGCCTTTCGAATGAAATGATAATGTTGCTTATTATGAGGAGAAACTAAAACTAAAAAGGTCAAAAAAGGTTTGGGTTCATTTACTGCTCACTATCACTATTTTTATTGCTCAGGTAATCAGATTGCCAGATGCGCTGAATTTGACTATGGCTGCCTGTTGGCTGTGGTTTCTGCTCGTCTTGCTTGCACACCTCACAGCAGGATGGTTTTGACACTGCAGTTAAAGTGTCTATCACCATAGTTGCCTCTGATAGACACCAGATGAGCAAACTGTTCCAGTCCTGCCCTTCAGGCAACCTGTTTGTAAAGTTACTTTTGTGCAGCTCCTTCAGTAACTAACTGACTCAATATATATTATCTGACAAGCATTTTGTTATACTATTTAAGTATTATACTCTTTAATATTATAATATTCATTCATTCATTCACTCACTTACTCACTCACTCACTCACTCACTCATTCATTCATTCATTCATTCATTCATTCATTCATTTCCCAAACCGCTTATCCTGGATTGGCTCACAGTGGAGGTTAGCCCAGACGTTTGGCCAATTCCACCAGCTCAGGTATCCTGAGATATGCAATCTTTCCAGCATGTCCTGGGACTGCCCAGTGGTCTCATTCCAGTTGATCATGCCCAGAGCTCCTCCAGTGGGAGGCAACCAGGAGGCAGGCATCCTATCAAAATTCCTGAATTGTTTAATTAATTTGTAGGTTGCCCTGAGGCAACTACTACTTGAGCAAGGTACCGCCCCCATCACTGCTCCCCAGGCACTTTGAATAGCTGCCCCCTGCTGTATGTGTGCAAGTGTATGGGTTAAATGCAGCCATGTCTTTTGGGGCAGTGATGGTCTAGTAATTAGGGAGTTGGCCCCAGGATCAGAAGGTTGTGGGTTCAAATCCCACACCAGTAGTGCCCCTGAGGTGTTTTGAGCAAGGTACTGTCACTGCTCCTCAAGAGCTTTCAATAGCTGCCCCCTGCTGTATGTGTATGGGTTGAATGCAGTGGTGTAATTACATTGTGGCTCACTGTGTGTCATATTCACAATGATGAGAATGGTCACTTTCACTTAAGTGGGGCATAATCTAAATTTTTATTTCCATTATATTGAGGGTATGAATTAGAAATATTCTGTTGCTTCATTTAAAAAGCATTTAAGGTCTTAAATGTACAAACATGCAAAATGTTTTCATTTATGTGGAGAGTGAATATAACACTCTTGACTGGATCTTACGAACTCACTTTAATTAAGGGCCCATATTAAGGGCCCCCTACATTATAATGCTTCATATTTTGTCAAGGTTACCTTATGACATCTAATGACATCTAATGACATCTAATCTAATTATGATATCTAATGATACCTTATGACATCTAATTGCTTTTATGCATCTAAAAATGTTCAGAATTAATTTCCAAGTATTCAGCATTTCAGCCGATTTGTCTTTTGATTTGTCTTGTGCTTCATTTTAAAATGTAGTCCAGACTAAAATTTATTTTGTTATATATTTTATGTGAAGTGGTGGACTAGTGGTTAGGGCATCGGCCGGAGGATCGGGGGTTCGAACCCCTTCCCAATGGGTTGCCCTGAGGTACCCTTGAGCAAGGTGCCTTCCCCGTCCTGCTCCTCCCTGTGATGGGCTGGCGACCTGTCCAGGGTGTGTCCCCTGTCCTTGCCCTGTGTGTGCTGGGTTGGACGCCAGCACTCCCCCACGACCCTGTTTGGGACAAGCGGCAGATAATGGATTTTATGAGAAGCAAAACCAATGTAGGCTGAAAAGGCAGACAATTATGAATATGTTGATTTTCATGGAATCACAAGAACAGATCGAAACGGGATCATTTCACAGCTTGCTTTTTATATATGGACTGTATGGAGTTTGGTTATTTTATTTTAAGGACACTTGCCACTTTAATTTGAATATGCATGGGGTTTATGGAAGTGATATTAGGGAAAGCTACATTCACTTTTAAGATCTTATTATAATCATATTTTAAGTTACATAACACTGCAAAAGAAAACAATGTGTCCTTTAGAATGTTAATTGCTTTAATTTTGTTTACTGAACTTCAAAAAGTAGGTTAATAAAATACAGATTTGCATGTTAATATGCAATTAGTTCCAGTTTACCTCCATTATCCATATCCCTTATCCCAGTGCTTAAAGGCAATAGATAGATAGATAGATAGATAGATAGATAGATAGATAGATAGATAGATAGATAGATAGATAGATAGAAATTCATTAATTAAATTTTTTTTTTTTTTTTCATCCATGCCCTCAGACTTGTACACATTCGTCTTAGCGGAGTCAGCTCCAGTGGGTACCACAGTTGGGAGAGTCATGGCGGAGGATGCTGATATCGGGCTGAATGCCAGGATGAACTACAGTCTGGACGATCTGGAGGAGAGTGCAACGTTCATGGTCCACACAGACCCTGTCACACAGGAGGGGATAGTAACACTGGCCAAAGTGAGCACATTTACTTTTACAACCTCTAATTAAATTTCTATTAAAAATAATATAAAGGGAACTGCTCAGTTATGAAGCATTTATATTTGAATATTTAAAATAAATGTTTTTAGGCAGGTGGTTCATTTGGAATGTTATATAACTTATTTAATTAGAAATACAGCCTGTCAAAACAGCAATCAGTCTCTCATTACAGTATTTTTCAAATTGGCTTGGAAAGAATCCATAACACATTCAGAGGCAGATTGTTCACTTGGCAAGGTATTAGATCAGAGAATTTTACACATTTGGTCATTTATTTGAGGAAAAGTTGTTCATTTCTTTCTTCTCGCTATCTCAGACAGCCATTACCCACAGAGCAAAGTTACATAGCATGGACTAATATTGTTGTGTCCCAGGTTTGATGGGATCAGCTCCCATGGTGTGTGTCATATTGAGCAGACAGTGCCCTTCACACACATAATTTTATGTGTCCTGTTTAGCTACACGTATCTGGCAGGAAAAGCTGAGGGGAATTAAATGGAGATGGGAATGTCTTGTTATGAAAACGGCTGGTTTGCCCTGCACTCCTTGTGGGAATACATTATTAGTGTGCATGCTGTTTTTAACTAGCATCATTGTGTCTGTCAGATTTCAACATCAGTTAAGTACTATCTCACAGCTGGGGGCTCATCAAGTTCCAATGAAGCATTTTCTCATCAGACCAGAAACTAGAGCAAAATCTACCACAGTTTGAGAATGTTTTTCCTCCTTTATCTCCTTCTAACCCATGAAGTGCCTTTGAGCTCACGTACTAATATGAGTCTGAATTTGTAAACATTTGTAAAGCAGATATATTAGTGCATTCCCTTAGCCTACCAGATTGAGCCTAAAAGCAGGAATCTAGTTGTTAATAACATTTGATGCAGTAGAACAGTTTTTCCTTACCATGGGTCTGGAGGCCCCAAGCTCTCAACATCTTTTAAACAGTTGTGAAGCTCAATATTAAGGCCTTACTAAGTAAAAAAACAGTCCTGTGGAAAAAAAAACAACTTTAATCTCTTGATATTTTACTAAGGAATCTCCTTGTCTATGCACAAATGCTATTTTAAGCCATTTATTCCTCTTATCCTAATGGGAACAAAATACTTTACTGTGACAGACAAATTGCCTAAAGTGTCTGGATAAAGGGGTTCCAACCACTCAGCATTCAGCAGCAGCAGTATATTTATCACCAGTCTGATCATCTGGAACCATCTTCACCTGTTTCTTCACTGCTTCTTGCCTTTAGTTAGATGGCTTTGCTCTGCTCGAATTATCCATATACAGGCCACTGTGTGGCTTAACAAACAAAAAGCAGTCTTGAAACTGGTCAAGTGCAGGAACTGCATGGAAAATGAAAAATGAGAGCCAAAAACCTCACAAAGTCTGGAGATCTTTTCCTCAACAATATTTAAAAATAAAAAGAGGTCTGGCTCTTTGGAAGCAAAATATGAAGAAATGAAGGGAGGCTTAGGATTTTGCACAATACTTTAAGTGTGAAATGCAGAGCAAGTACTAAAGCAGGGCAATATATGAAAAGGTTATTACACAAAACGTAATAATTGCCATGTGAAAAAATAATATTTATTGAATCTTCAATGCTTTGCATACAAATGTGTACCTTTATTACAGAAGCTGCCAAGAAAGACAAGCTTCACATAACATTCCATTAAACTTAAAGCTTATAGTTCAGATCTGCTCTAGATTTGTTTAAAATTTCCATGATTTGTTTATTTTCTAAGTACATATTCTTCTTTGCATACGTAACATTCTTTTTGTACATTCTTTTTAATTTGCTGAAATTAACATATTGGGAAAGTTCATCTGTGGTCCTTACAAAAGTTAATATGTGGCGTTTTTTGCTTTTTTTTTTTTCAAAGGGATTGCATTTTTACATTTGCTCCCTAATTTCACTTTAAAATTTAAGGAGTGTTTAAATGTATTGCATTCCCTTGTAAATAAATAGAATTAGCACATAAATATGATGCAGTTCTGTACCATGATAAAATCCCTTTTTGATTTTCATTTTAATTTCAGAACATATCAGTTCACTTGTATGTTATATGTCTGTTTATGTATAATCATGGATAGGAATTTTTTTTTCATTTTCAAAATGCTTTAAAGGATTTTAAAAAAAGTCTGATTTGTCCAGGATTATAACCAATGTACTTCCAGTGACTGTCAAACTAGCAAACTTTTCTTTTTCCATCAGCCTTTGGACTATGAGAGCAAAAGGCGCTTTGTCATTGCCATAGAGGCCATCAATGATCATTTGGACACTAGATTCCTGAGCTACATTGAATTTCAGGATAGGACGATGATCAAAATCCTGGTAACGGATGTGGATGAACCCCCAATCTTCTCTGCTCCTTTCTTTGAATGGAAAATATTGGAGAATGCACCTGTTAGAACACAGGTTGGCAAAGTTTTCGCAAGAGATACAGATGCTGCAAACAACCCAATCAGGTAAACCAAACATTTTATCATTTATGAGTTGCTTATACCTGTGTAAAGAAAAGCAAACCGTGCTTTCTGAAGGTGCAAGTCAGGATCAAACAAGAAACAATAGGAATCAGAATAAAAAGATATAAATTGAGACAACCTCAAGCCAATAATAATAATTATTTTCCTCTTCTTCTTCTTTCGGCTGCTACCGTTTAGAGGTCGTCTAAGCAGATCACCTGTTTCCCTTTCTTCCTGTCCTCTGCATCTTCCTCATTTAAACTGTCCTCTCTCAGCACATCCATGAACCGTCTCTTCGAACTTCCTCTTTTCCTCTTTGCAGGCAGCTTCATCTTCAACATCCTTCCCCCAAAATAATCCTCGTTTCTCCTCTGGACATGTCCAAACCAAAGCAACCTTGCCTCTCAAACTTTGTCTCCAAAACGTCTAACCTAAGATGTTCCTCTAATATACAAATTTCTAATTCTGTCCATCCTCATCACACCCAACAAAAATCTCAGCACCTTTAACTCTGACACCTCCAGCTCTGTCTCCTGTCTTTTCGTCACTGTCTCCAACCCGTATAGCATAACTGGTCTCCTGGTAGTCCTTTAATTCTTACCTTTCTGTCTTGCTGGTACCCATTTGTCAAAGATCACGCCTGACACTCTTCTCCACCCATTCCAACCTGCTGTTAATCCCAAGTATTTCAATTCCTTTACCTTTGTCACCTCCACTTCCTGCATGCTAACCATGCTACCACTCCCTTTCACCATACTCACCAAAAATACACTGGCTTGTACATCCCTAATAATAATAACAATAATAATAATAACCGAATATATTATTTCTGCATGCTTCAATGATGCCAGATACCAATCTAAAGTTATGTATTTTAAAATATATTTTAATCAGCTTTTTCTGAGATGCTAGGTTTTGTTGTGACATTAACAATAATCATTTACAGCATTTAGCAGATGCTCTTATCCTGAATGACTTCCATGTTCTAATTACAGGACAGTCCCCCCAGAGCAATTCAGGGTTAAGGGACTTGCTCAGGGACCCAGTGGTGGTAGTGCTAGAGGTGGGATTTGAACTTGGGACCTCTTGAGCCATAGGCCCATAGGCAAATATCCTACGACTAGACCACCACCACCCCTGGTGTTTTGCCCCATCATTTGAGGGATGATGGGGCAAAACACAGTAGGATTGCGCAGAAAATCAGGGCCAACTGGTTGTCAGTGATACACAATGATATCAACTGATTATTATACAAAAAAGTATTAAAAAAAAAATAGTTCAGCAGTGTGTGAAAAAATGCTGAAAATTGTGCAGCATCATGCAAGCTGAGGCAGTAGTGCTATTAAAAACCTTGAAATCGTAAACCTATATGTATGTATGTATGTATGTATGTATGTATGTATATGTATGTGAGTAATAGCTTTCTCTGTGAAAGTCACTATTTTGTCATTGCAAACAAAATACTTTCTCTTTATTTAACCAACACACACGGTGTAACAGCTGCCCGTTATAAATCATCCATCCGGGGCAGTGTTTAGGGATGGTGCCTTGCTCTAGGGTAGTTCAGGGTAAGCTATTGACCAGGGAATCCACACCACAACCTTCTGGTCATGGGGCCTTGTCCCTAACTAGTAGGAATCCATCTGATACACTTCTTTATACATTACATATACATTTAAAGCATGGGTTATTTCCCTGATGTTTTTGTTCTAAAAAAGCATTTTCAATTTTATTACTAAATTACTTGACACATTTTCAGTTGTATGGTCATGAAGGATAATATTTCCCATACATGATTAGTAGTCTGTGATCATCACAAGTGATCTGTAACCCATGGAAATACATTAGTCTAATCAGTTTGAGGAAATGTTCCTAAGAGATGCTTTCTGATTTAGTCCATGAATAACTCAATCCAGACACAAATGGAAATAACAGCCATTGCAAATGGGCAGTCCTTCTGCACAGTCCTTGCTGCACTGCTTAAAGTATATAGCATGTGTGAATGGGGTCTATGCAAGTGTTGACAGCTTGGCCAGTCACTGTAGTGCTCCTTCCTGCAATGCTTATTGCATTCCATTTTGCTCTCACATGGAGTTATGCATTGCATCCTAAAACAATGAATGAAACCACTTGGTTTAGCTGGAGGCAAATATTTTTGAAATATTTTTGTTTCCTACATTACTGGCTCTAGCTATTTTCAGTACATTAAAACGGAGATATGCATTGGCAATGTCCAGAGGAAATACAAGAGACACATTCTTTGCCAGTTTTTATTTGTTTATTTTTGCAAAATAATACAAAAACATGGTATAATTTTTATTTGTATTTTTTACACGTGTGTGTGTGCATGTGTGTAAAACAAAGAAATAAAAATTATACCATGTTTCTGTATTATTATGTTTTTCTATTAATATAAAAACAGGGCGACACTGGAACATTGTAGTTTCATTGAATATTTTTGTTGAGTTGGAAGAACTGATCAGGACAGAACATAAGATTTTCTTTTTCACTTTTTGATCGTAATCATGATATTTGGGTGATTAACTATTTTCAGGAAATCAATGGCCACAACATAGTGGTGGCATGCTGGTGTGCGTTTCTGGTGGTATATGTGTATTTACTGTAAAGCTATTAACACTGTAACCTTATTAACATCTTTATTAGAAACACATATACCTTGTTGCTGTTATTTTTTTTCTCCAAACAATGCAGCCAGTAACCATCAAAACTACACTCTGCAAGATCAATATTAAGTTACCCATACATAGGACTGACAATTGAAGAGAAGCAAACAAACAACACAACATAACCATGTCTATTTGATGGAGCACCTCTTGAAACAGTCTTCCAGCCAGCATATGAGATTTGGGGAAGATCATGGGGATGTGTGTGTGTATGTGTGTGACGTTTCTTAACAGGGAAAGGAATCATTTTCTTTCTGGCTTGAGTTACCCACTCCCTGTGCTCCTCATCTCCTGCTCTTCATCTTAGCAGCTGCTTGCCACATGCTCATATTTATCGCATATTACTTTAGTAGGAAATGAGAGCTGCTGAATAAAACATTCTCAGTCTCTCACTCTCTCTCTGTCTCTCTCTCTCTCTCACTCTCTTTCTCTCTCTCTCTCTCTCTCTCTCTCTCTCTCTCTCTCTCTCTCTTTCTCTGTCTCCCTGTCTCTCTGTCTCTTTCTCTTTCCATCTCTTTCTTCCTCTCTATCCTGTAACAAAGCAGCTGGCTCTGGTTGTGCCAAAATAATAACTCTCAGTATGGGGTGGCATTTGAAATTCAGAACTGTGTACGTTTGTGGATTTGCAAGTGATGCACGCCTGCAGAGAAAAGACAGCAGTTCCATCACTGGCTTAGTTGCGGGTGCAGAAAGAACAACCGTGCTAAGAGCAAGGGGTGGTGTTTTAACAATCCACCAAAGAGACATTAATAAAGGGGAAGGCCTGGTTCAAACAACACTGCACAGGCTTCGATGCTTATGAGTGTTTCTGAACAGCTATACTGAAGACTATCCTTAGAAAACATAAAGATTTCATAAGATACCATCCATTTAAGTTTCTGTTTGTTTTACCTGTTTTGATATTATCAGATTGTAAAAAAAAAAAAATGAATACAAACCCGTATTTACAATGAGTGTCCCAAAAGATTCCCAGAGACAGATGTGGAGATAGATGAGGTGAGCCTGAGTGGTTGGTTTCAGAATTCTGCTGGAGTCTAAATAGTGTAATGAAAGACAAAGCTTTTGAATACTAGTATTTAAAATTTAATTGAATTTAAATTATTCAAGATGTGGGGCCGCACAGTAGCACAGTGGGTAGTGCTGTTGCCTCACAGTGAGAAAGCCCTGGGTTCAAAAGTGAGGAGTCTGCATGTTCTCCCTGTGTCTGCGTGAGTTTCCTCTGAGAACTCCAGTTTCCTCCCACTGTCCAAAAACATACATGTCAGGTGGACTGAAGATGCTAAAATTGCCCCCTAGGTGTGTAGGTGTTTGTCTGTATGTCTGCAATGGTCTGGCAACCTGTCCAGAAATATCCAGAAAGAAAATGAGTGAGAGTCAGAGAGTTAAACAAGATCTTTGAAGGATAAGATTTTCTTTAATAATGTTGGTCAAATGTTGGTTGATACTTACTGTGAATAATTAATTATTATTATGATTAATCAAGCTTCTTTTTTTTATACTAGTGAAATAAACTAATGTCTCGATCAAGGAAGTCTGCTCTATTCAACTGTAACAACATCCTGGCATTTGCTACAGTCTCTAATTAGCACATCAAAGAAAGAATCTGGCCAGCATTTGTCACCTTTGTCACCTTGCTTTATGTCCATGCTGTGCCCACAAAGTCACTCTATTATACTGATGCAAGATTGGACAGTTTTCCCCAACATCTAGCAAATTGGACATCTAGATGGACCTCTAGCCTGGCATGGCTATATAATGTTCAGCTTGTAGTTTAGAATGCAACCATAAGCTGGACTTTACTATACATGTTAACACTAATCCAGTTTTACCTCAAAAAAGTTTACTTTGACCTAAGTGAGAGGAAAAGATTTTGTTACTGAGTATGTCGATTTCTATCAGTTGCTACGAAAGTGATTACTTGTGGGCTGAGCAAAGAAAAGCCGATTCTTTCATTAAACAAATAGAGGGTGTGAGTCCGATGAGAAAGTCTGATCAGGGAGATAGATAAGAATCGAGTCACATTAAAATATAAATGACACATTTCTCTTGCTGTTGTCACAACTGGCTATGTGCAACAAGGTTTAGGTCCTTTTTTATATATTTGTCTTCTATACCAAGTAACCTCCTCATAGAAACTTTCTATTCCAGGTAATTTGAGAAAAATTAATGCTCTATTAGACCATTATACAGAAAGAAATCACATATTTTCAGGACAGAAAAAACTTATTCCTGGATTTTTTTTTTTCAAATAAATATTAAATTATAAGGCTTTTTACAAGCTGCTGTTTAATTAGACCTTCAGGGCCATTATTTATTTACAGGTCAGTGGAAATTTGAATCCTAATGGCACATTGGAAGTGAAATCTCTCACTTGGCTCCCACAAAAAGATCACTGCATAAAGATATTGATATAGTTCTTTTTTTTTTAAAATCTTTTATAAGCTCAGAATTGCTTGTCTCCATTTGAATGTTGCTTCAACCGAAGAAACTCACCTCTCTCTAACACACATGAATAATAGAGACTTAGGTGGCTTTTCCACTGGCACCAAGCCATTTCTGAGCTGCTGGTACACAACTTAACAGTCTGCTTTGAGTTTGCTTTAATTTTCCTTATTTAAAGGGGGCAGGTAATAATGTTTTGCAATAGCTGTCCAAAAGAGACAGTTGTTTTCTCTTTGATGCTGAACATTACAGGCTGCAGGGACTGTGGTTAGCTTCATCAGCTCAAGTGAGGTTAACGTAATATATAATGAAAATACTTCTCCAAGTTCCTGGGGCCAGACCCATATGTTAAATTATTTCCACAAAAATGTGGGGCGGTTTTTAATGTTTATGTCTATTTTTTAGATCAGCTTAAAATCAGATACCCAATTAGTTACTCTTGTAACTTTGACATGCAATGTGCAATGACACATTTGACAGTACAATAAGTATCATAGTTGCCAAAAGTAGAAGACCTGATGAACGTATGATTAAATTGTCCATATCCAATATCTACATACATGTCCTTACTAAACATTTGATATCATTAAAATAAAACTTTTTTATTTAAAATTGTTTTTTACTGTTGCCTTTAATACTGACTTTGCAAAAGTAAGCAACCTTGGTAAAGACTCTTTTTTTTGATTGGCTGTCATGGTCGGTGCCTTGTCTAGAGCAGTCAAAGCGAAAACACTCTTTTTAAATCCAGTGTGAGGAAGCAGGGCTAAACCGCTGCAGGCTGAATAAGCACATTTACAACTACAGGCTACTATAGAATAGAATACATTGTATCTACACTCATTGCTCCACTGACCATATGAGTCCACGTTGCTGCTTACAGGACTTCAGCCTCCTTTATCCCATTTACCACTGGTAATTATAGGACCACTGATGATAGGGATAAAGGGGACAAATAGACAATGCAGGGAAACAGATGGACGACAGTCTGTTATTGAAAACCCATATATGGACAATGAGTCTAGATAGAAGGCTGGTGTAACTAATACTCTATATAATAGATTTTTACTGCATTAAAATGCAATGTATTAATAACAAGCTTATAGAACCCCTTATAGAACAGCTCCAGCACATGTATATTCTTTTTTTATTCCCTAGATTTTCCATAACTAAGAGCAGTGAGTTAAAAAATGCCTTCCGGATTGACCCCAACAATGGCACAGTGTCAGTGGCCAAACCTTTGGACCGAGAGACAGCAGCCTGGCATAATCTTACTGTCACAGCCAAAGAAACAAGTGAGTGGCTCCAGTGTTACTCTCTCTCTCCCTCTCTCTTTCTCTCTCACATGGTGTGTTATGAAATGGCTGAACACCAGACCCTTGTCTCACTGTGAAGAACCATAGACTTAAATACTCATGTTTTAATGCAATAATTCAGCAAAGAATTATAAGTAAACAAGAATCTTGAGAATGTGAGAAGACATCATTGCAACTGTAAAAATTTGCTTTTTATTGATGCTTTCCAGCTTACAACACAGAATATAACAGATCAGTGCTGTTCTCTACAAAAAATATTCTAAAATGTTAAACCAATAGTGCTTACACAGCAGGTAACCTGAGCAGAATTTATTAAGTACAGGAGGAGGCTGACATTTTGTTTGAATTTTTATAGGGAAATATTTTCTAACAAGCCAGGTGGGCTTCAATTTGAGAGGCTAATGCCTGACCACCCTGCCAATAAAACAGCAACTGCCACCCTTCCAAAAGAAACATCAGCAGAAATTAGCTGCAGATACACTGGTGTAATCTTCCTGTATAAACCTTCAGAAGGCTCTTATGCTCATTAAAAAAGGGCAGGAAATTAGGATTATTTGAATGTGATCAATTGTTTTTCACAGTGGCTTTTTTGGAAAGACAACCCCTTCCCCTTTTCATAATTTTTGCCTTGTTTTTGTCTTTAACAAGGGGAAAAATAAAAAGAAAACTGTCTGAAAAAAGCCACAACCATTATAGAAAGTAGATTAAGTAAATGAAATAAAATTAAAGGTCTAATTACACAAACTAAAAAGAATAGAAAATGACAGTAATGACTATAACAGTAATAACTGCTATGTTTTTGATTCATTGTTTTATCAGTAATGCCCATTAATGACAAGGACTATTTATTTAGAACCAAAAAGTTATGAATTGGTTTTATTTTTTTGCACATTCATTTATTAATCTATCTATCTATCTATCTATCTATCTATCTATCTATCTATCTATCTATCTATCTATCTTTCTATCTATCTATCTATCTATCTATCTGTCTGTCTATCTATCTATCTATATGTCTTTTAGAAGAAAATCAGCTCTCATCCTCAGTGTCTGTGATCATTAAAGTTCTGGATATCAATGATAACATTCCCACCCTATCCAGGGATTACAAGCCCTATGTTTGTGAGGGCACACAGGCAGGAGAGGTAAAGTATATCACTATACACTCAAACAAATCTGACTTTATTGTGAAAAAATCCCACACGGGACAGTCTTGGAGGAGTGCAGTTTCACTGTTTTTAGAGAAGTGCTTCGCTATCTGTCTGCAACACATCCAGTGGATTTTCCTCTTAGCCTGCATTTGGTCAGGCGCAGCACTTCTGAAGCACTGCCTCACTCAATAGGCCAAAATTTACCTGCTCAAAGAAGTAAAACCAAGGATGAATTGGCACTGCAGGGGGATACGTCTTCCGCCATTGGTCCACTCAGCTCCAGGCTACAAAAATCACTGTGAAAAGGTGGTCATACTATGTCAGACTAAGCCCCGCGGGTACAGCCAGAGAGCTGTAGACTTTACTTAAGCTTCCCACTTCCAATTTATATTCTGCGTGTTACTAAAAGCCAGAGTGGCAAACATTGTCTTCAAGCCACAAATGATCAATTAGGGCAGACATGGCGGATTGGGCGTCAGCATGGGTTCAGAATCAATAGTGCACATGTACCCCTGGCAAGGATCTCGCTGCATTTATCTAACAATCGGCTTGTTGTCTGCCAGCTGCATAGATAGAGGTGAAGCTCGCAAGCATAAGCTGTATATCATATCAAGGTCAAGATAAACAGTACAGTCCTCAGTTGGCACAATCATAAAGTGAAAGTGAAATGAAAGTGACCACAAGTCATTGTGAAACACAGCACAGCACCCAGTGTAACAACAAAATGCAACATCTGCTTTTAACCCATACACACAGTGCAGCAGGGGGCAGCTATTTAAAGTGCCGTGAGCAGGGAAGGGGATGGTACCTTGCTCAAGGATACTTCAGGGCAACCTAAAGGTCTGAGATATGCTTATTAACTAAAATCTGTAAAGAATCATATATGGATATGAATCTTATATGGACATGAATGGTCAGAAGATTCCTTTAAATACAGCATTCAGATGTTTGATAAACTAATGAAGAACAAAGTTGCATGAAGGTCAATACTTTGTTTCAATAATGCAGTTTGGCATGACATTTTCTAGCTTAATTTTCTATATTTGCTGTCATTTATTTATTTATTACCAAGCACTAGGTTTGTTTAATTAATAATAAAAATTATATATTTATATATATAGGGCTTGATATATTTTGTCAATTCAACATTTGGTGTTCTGACAGTGGTGTTTATTTAAATAATTTTCTCCACAGTATCATTTAGTACTATGCATTGTGATACAGGAACCAATATCAGAATCAAAGTTCTAGAATAGGGACAACTGAAATGAATAATCAGTTTAAAGTTTATTTGTGATATAATTTTTTTTTTTCTTGAAGCTTATTCAGATTATCAGTGCGGTGGATTCAGATGACCCAGCAGAAGGCCATCACTTTTATTTCTCTGTGGTGAAAGATAAACACATCAACCCCAACTTCACCATCCGGGATAACCAAGGTCTTTTTATCTGTTGTTTTCAGTATTTATTTATTTTGTTATTAGAACACTGTGTTCAAAATTGATTTGAATGCATAGCCTATTATCTGATTTTAGGTAATAAGCAAATCTCATTGAACTCAGGTCACCTCAAAAACATTATCATGTATGTTTTGTTTAACTGCTTGGATATTTTCTTGGATAACCCTTTTCCTCCTTCAGTTCCTTAACTTCCAGGATTTACTGATATTTTGTAGAATTTTTCATTCTGTCTACTCCCATGTTCCCTCTGCCACTGATGTGGGGATTTTGGTTTGCAATTTTACAGATTTTACAGCAATTAATATTGGTCTTCTAGATCTGGACTTCAGCAGCTCCTCTTAAGTTCCATTCAAAAAAAAATATATATATATATTTTGTAAAGTGAAGTTTGCAAGGTGGGCATTTGTCTTTTATTTAATAGATTTCAAGGGTCAAAAACATAAGATATGCTAAAAGCTAAAATCAGCTTAAGTTTTGGGATAATCTCCAACTGACTTGAACTAGCATCTAAAGAGCAAAATACACTCTGAGAATTTACAAAAAAATAATGCATAAATAACATATTTTGATGGATAATGGATTTAATAAATTAGAAACTTACATAATTTGTATAATCATAAAATGTGTGTGAATCTATCATATTTAATTTTGTTCCATGCAGATGCTGTATGAACTTTTTTTTTCTTAGAAAAATATGTAACATTTTGTTATATATTTTTTTTTTCTACACTTTAGTCACAGTACAAAAAACTAGGACTAGGCGTAATCCCTGTCTAAAAGTGATCAGGTGATAAATTAGACAAAAGCCAAAAATAATAATGCTGATATTCAAATGCCCTATTATCTCTACTGTAGCCGATCACTTATAAAATTTATAAAAACAATAGCTGCAATAAAGCAATAAAGCAATAGCTTATGTTTTTTTTTGTTTTGTTTTTTTTTTTTTTTTTTTTCCAGAAACTGCATGATGTGCAGTTATTTTCACAAATGGACAAAAGAACATTAGGAGATAATTGTGTCATTTTTTTCCCTTTAACTCCAATGAAATTTGTGTATTGTCAATGATCCAAAAAGCCATGAATGAAGTTTCTCTCTTTTTGTTATAGACAACACAGCAGGCATCTTAACACGGCGTAGTACGTTTACTCGTCGAGATAGAACACTATATCATCTTCCTGTGGTCATAACAGACGGTGGCTCCCCTGCCCTTTCCAGTACCAGCACCCTCACTATCAGTGTGTGTGTTTGCCAGCCTGCTGGACACTGCCCATCAAGCGGAGTGGAAGCACTACTTATTTCAATGGGTCTTAGCACTCAGACATTACTGGGCCTCTCTGTGTGCCTCATCACACTCATAGGTAAGGCATCATGTTACAAGATTTAGAAGCATCATTACAGCATATTACAGCATTAATTTGAACTGTTTATAAACCTCTGAGTTTGGGTCATCTTGAAGTTTTGTAGATAAGGGTTGCACCTAGAAACCTTTTTTCTTAGTGACTCACTTCTCTATGACATCATCTTGCCTAAAAAATGATGTCTTTTAGATGCTTACACATCAAAGGAATTTAATCAGTGTTTATATGAATACTGTCTTCTTGTGTGCTTTGTACTTGATGTAATTAAAAATATTAAAAAAAGAAAAGACTTCTGAATTGTTAACAGTTAAATTTAGTCTGAAAGGCTATAGGCTAGAAGGTAATATCTTTTCAAAATCAATAAGTAATACATTTTTTTAGAATTATACTACTTAAATTACTTTTACTCATTTATAAGCTATTTTATAGTTTCTAGTTTATATTAGTTTATAAGCTAAAAAGCAGTCAGAGGTAGAAATACATTCAGATATGACACATTTTCAGGCAAACTGAAGTTCACAATGAACACAAGGTAATGATATTATGATACAAATAATAGCTGGATGTCTGTATGTCTGCATGAATCAGTGCATCAGTGAATCAGTGTCCTCAGAATCAGCCCTGAATCTTCAGCACAGTCATAAAATACAAAAATAAAATAAACAATGTCAACTATTATGAAATGAAAAGTAAAATAAAAATGGAAACAGGAAAACAGGTGGCATGGTAGCCCAGTGGGTAGTGCTGTCAGGTCACATCAAGAAAGTTCATGGGTTTGATTTTCCGCAAGAGTCCTTTCTATATAAGTTCTCCATGTGTTCCCCTGGTGTTGGCTTCCTCCAGGAGATCAGGTTCTCTATTATAATCCAGACACGTGCATGTCAGGTACAATGTAAAAATTTGGTGTGAGTGTGTGTTAGTGTATTTATTTATGTTACTGCCCTGTTTCTGGACTGGTGAGCTGTCCAGGATGTTGTTCTACCTTTCGCATTATTTGTGTTGGGACCAACCATGCAGCATCCACTTGGGACCCTAGCCATGATGAGCGGTTGAGATATTTAAATAAACATGAAAAGGAAAATTCAGAAAAGGTTTGACGATTCACTTTGTAGCAAATTGTTGTGAGATTTTTTTTTTTATGGTAACCATTTCACAACAGTCCAGTTTATTTCACACAATATCATATGACTTTCATATGACTCAAATTTAATACGAGTGTATATGCTCCTGCCGCAAACAGTGTTTGCATATAGTCCATAATTCTTTTTTCCATAATATTCTTAGTAGGCAAACTCAGCATGGCTACACTACAAATGCATCCTCAGAGGTCTGTACAGGTGTTTCTATGTTTAATGACAATTTCTGGAAAACTGTGGCGGTGTCTATGAACAGAAAAAAACAGTAAAAGGAAAAGGAAATTACAGAGTGCTTTTTTTCAACAGAGAGCTTGTGACAATGTGAGCTAATTCAGTTCCCCTTCATATCAACCAGGCAAGTATGACCAGAGTGGATGCTTGACAAGCTAAACCATCCTCTTCCCAAAAAATACTTACCATTGTGGTCTTAACATTACCATTGTGGTCTTAACATATTAATAATGATCAGTTGTTTTTTTTATTACATATACAGTAAAGTGCAAAAGTTTTAGGCAGGTGTGAAAAAGTGAAAGTGAAAACCCTTGTCATTGTGAGGTCACAGCACACGTGAACCACAACAAAATTGGACCTCTGCATTTAACCCATGCAAACACTGTACAGCAGTGGGCAGCTATTGAAAGCACCCAAGGAGCAGTGACAGTACCTTGCTCAAGAGTACCTCAGGGTAACCTACTGAAGGGAATCAAACCCACAATCTTCTGATGCAGGGGCAACTCCCTAACCACTAGGCCACAGCTGCCCCTGTAAACAAAGAATGCTTTCAGAAATATGAATAATGATTGTTTATTTTTATCAATTAACAAAATGCAAAGTGCAAAGAGCTAACAAAAGAAAAATCTAAATCAAATCAATATTTAGTGTTACTACCTTTTGCCTTCAAACCAGCATCAATTCTTATGGCCCCGACAGAGCCCTGATCTCAACATTATCGAGTGTGTCTGGGATTGCATGAAGAGAAGGATGTGAGGAAGCCTACATCCACAGAAGATCTGTGGTTAGTTCTCCAAGATGTTAGGAATGACCTACCAGCCGAGTTCATTCAAAAACTGTGTGCAAGTGTACCTAGAAGAATTGATGCTGGTTTGAAGGCAAAGGGTGGTCACACCAAATATTGATTTGATTTAGATTTCTCTTTAGTTCATTCACTGCATTTTGTTGACTGATGAAAATTAACATTTCCGTTTTTGAAAGCATTCTTTGTTTACAGCATTTTTTCCACACCTGCCTAAAACTTTTGCACAGTACTGTAAGTATTAATTATTATGATTAGAATACAAAAGTTGCACCTTATGTATAAATATTTTGAAAGAAAACAGTTCCCAATAGATCCATCCATTTTCTGCCGCTTGTCCCAAATGGGGTCGCGCTGGTGTCCAACCCAGCACACACAGAGCGACGGGGGACGCACCCTGGACAGGTCGCCAGCCCATCGTAGGGAGGAGCGGGATGGGGACAGCACCTTGCTCAAGGGTACCTCAGGGCAGCCCATTGGAAAGGGGTTCGAACCCCTGATCCTCCGGCTGACGCCCTAACCACTAGGCCACCGCTGCCCCTTCCCAATCGATCAAATTATTCAATTATTATCAAATGTATTGTTAAGACTAAATGAGAAAAAGCCAGTCTTTTTGTGATTCTAAAAGGTTGAAAGGTTGTTTGAAACCACTGCTTAACACAGTTTTGTTTTCATGCTCAGATACACTTGATTCAACTTGATTCAACTTAATTCAATCAAATTATTCATCATTACATTAAGAGGACTTACTTAAAGAAAAAAAACTGAGGGACTTTTCATTTCAGCAATAAATACATTAACAATATTTAGCAGATGCTCTTATACAGGGCGAATTCCATGCCCTGATTACAAGGACAGTCCCCTGGAGCAACTCAGGGTCTTGCTCAGGAACCCCATGGTGGTAGTGTGAGAGATGGAATTCAAACCTGCCACCTCTGGTCCATAGGCCAGTACCCTACCACTAGACAACCGCCATCCTAAATACATCATAAAAATATCCAAAATGTATGAATACAGTATAATAAAATACACAAACATTTTGATTTCAAGTAATTTGATCATGGAAGCTGCTATTTTGTAAACTGTGGTGAAGGTCAACTGATAAAATTGGTTACTATGCATTAACTCAAACTTCACCTACCTCCTCTTCATGTAACAATGCTATCCAAGAATACAGTCAATCAACTGAATCCCAAAGATTCCCTCTGTCTCTAGAATGCCAAATGTAGGAATGAAAATAAAGCCTGCTGCACCTAACAGGGGAAAAAACTGCAAACATAGACCATCTGGGGATTTAGCCATGCTGAATAAACTGTGTACATTTTGCGTATATAAAGTAATGTATGTTGGTGTGGAATGCAAAAAGTTCTCGCAGCAACAGGTAAAACTGAGGAACTGTGTAGCTACATCTGTATGTGTAGCTACATCTATGTAGACTCCATGCCAACAAACTAGTAAATGATTTCTTAGCCCTGTAACATCATCCCTAATTCTAACCCTGAGTTACCTCCTGGCTTAAAAATGTGATGGTGATGATGTGGCAAGCAAGTAATAAGCAGAGGAAGAGCACCCAAAGCAGGTGTTCTGGCAAGATCTAACTGGATCTACACCTGAACTGGGATTTAAAGTGGCTCTTTAACATTTAAAAATAAATTAATTAATTGAGATAAAATCCTAATATTGTATGAGTGAAAATAACTGATGGGGGAGTAGCTACAATGACTACCGAATGTACTTGTTTATGAAGTCTAGGCTTATTCAACACAAATAACTTTATGTAAATCACATGAATAAATCATTACATGGTGAGCTCAAGCTACATCAAGTTGTTGGGTGATTTCAACTTGGACTTTTGCCTTCAATTTTGTCCAGTTTTCTAGTGCAAAACTAAAGAAGTAAACATGTTATGGCTGACTGACTTCAATATGGTAAGGAAAAATATGTATAAATTACATTTCTTGCTGAACTACCATCTGTAGGTCTAGACTTGGTAATGTCTTGTAAAAGAGCACATTTTAAATCTCTTTATCTCCATTTCATCCTCCAGTGCTGTCCTTACTAACGCTAGCAGTGTGGAGACACCGCAAACTGCAGCAGCAAAAGCTAAACGCCCAGGAACTGGACACAGAGGAATTCTCTGAAAAGGTTGTACACTATACAGAGGTTAAGATTGTTCAGGATGCTGCAGCCTCCAGCCATTCAGTTCCTTTGAGGCCTCACCCACGGCGTCGTGAGCGCAGGCTTCGCAGGGAGGAGGTGGCTGCCAGCATTCGCATGTCCCTCCGCCACTCGCACCTCATTGGCCCAGAGGATGAAGTCTTTCGGCAGTTCATCATGGACAGGCTGGCTGAAGCTGATGAGGACCCTTATGTGCCACCGTTTGACTGCCTGCGTACATACGCCTTTGAAGGGACGGGGTCACTTACAGGTTCACTTAGCTCACTGGAGTCTTCAACCTTTGACCCTTGTGTGGACAGAACCCATGATGCTGGGTCACACTTCATGAGACTGACTCCCTGGCAAGGGACTGGAGAGGATGAGACTTCATTTTGAAATGTAGAGAAATAGTCACTAGTTTATTAGGTAAACTTATCTTTTATCTGCTCACTGACCATTTTATCATAAACAGTTATAAATGAAAGGTCTGTAGATCTGTAGAGACTCTGACCCAGCTCTGACAATGAGGTTTTAAAACCTCAGCAAACCAAACCTGAAAGACATACCAGAACAACACCAATACACATGCCACTATTATTTCTGTGTTGAAAATGGTTCATCACCTAAGTAATACTGGTTTGGTGATTCTTTTTCCATTAATGGACAGAAATGTTGGATTTCAATGTTTCTGCTAAAATGGTCTCTACAGGTCTGTACTAGGTTTACCAAATAAAGTGGCAATGCAGTGTAAAACTGAACTCAATATCAACTTTTATTCAGCCTGTGTCTGAGCTGAGAAGTATGAAATGAGCTTTTACACATAGTGTAGAAAAGAAAAATATTATTTAAACTTTTCATGTGTTTATAGCAGATATTGGTGTATATTTAGGTGTGAATGGAGGGTTAATTGATTGTTTTTAGGGCTGTCCTGAATAATAGGCAGTTTACAGAAACTGAATTTTCATTTGTATTTCTGAATCAGTAAGTATTTATATTTTTATCACTGTCATCACAGTAAAAACATTTTACTGCTGTTCAATATATGTCCAGTAGGGGACAGATGTGTTTGTCTCTGTCTGTCAAGTCAGTTTTATTTATATAGCGCTTTTAACAAGTGATGTTGTCAAAAAGCAGGTTTACAGAATCATGGTTTGAGCTCCAAGTGAGTAAGCTGAGGCAGACAGAACCAATCTTCCTATTACTGGAGGAAGAAACGTTGAGAAGAACAAAGACTCAAATGGGGAACCCATCCTCCTTTGGTCGACCCCGGATAATCAAGAAAGAAAGTGCATTTTATAAATTAATAGATTTAGTAATGAGTTCCGGTAAAGCATGAGTTACTATAAAAAGGTCCATTAGAGTATATAATTGGTAGTTAAATTAGCTAATAGTGGTCGTTCTGTCTGAGTGGGTGGAGCTTTTGTTAGGCTTAGTGGCAGTAGCTCAAGCAGATAATCCAGTATGATGTAGCTGATCTGATTTTTAGGTGGGGAGAGAAATCTGATAATGGTCGGTTCCATCGAGAAAACAGTCGACTCAGATGGTGGATTAGCTGGTCTGGAGTTCAGGAAACCCTCACAGTAACTGATGGACTTGGGAGGCCTTTCCTTTCAGGAAATGCATAAGCTGCCGACTGTATGGGTGGTGTACAGTCGTCCATCTCTCCATCTCTTTAAGGGTCTAAAATTAATATCACTTTATAAATATACAAGTTAGCTTAAGCAGCAATAAGCACATATCCTTCTTTTCAAAGAACTGCATGAAAAGTGTTGCAGTTTGTTGAGTCTGAGGCAAGGCAGCATGGATGCATTTGCTTTTTTGTGTAAATGTCATGTCTTGGGAAAATAAACAAGTTTAAATATCCTAAAAATAGATTAAATTGCAAAGATAATGAATAAATACTTCATTCAAAGTATACAATATATTCTAATTATTCAGGTCAGCCCTATAGTTTTGAATATATTGCTATTTATTTTTTTAAATATATAGTTAAATGAGTTCTGCATAGTCACAGGAGTATTTTGACTATTTAATTAATTTGTTAAGGAATGAAGCAAAAGGATTTATTTTATTTTCTGTTTTGTTTGCCATCATGGATATTGTGCTTTTTGCATTTTTTCAGATAAACATGCTTGTCTGTATATTCAAAAAATAATTGCCACCTTTTATTTGTTAATTCCAAAGAGAATCAGAATGGCTGTTATAAGTAAAGGATCTGGTGTCCTAATATCCTTTTTCCAATTATTGTCATGGTAGCCTAGAGCCTAGAAGTGACAGGAGAATTACAAAGTATTGCATTCAGTTCAGTCCAAATCAATGTTCTTGGCAAGAATAATGGAAAACTTCATAGAATGCATGGCTGAGGAATTCCTTGGTTTGAGACAAAAATTGCAGTGTAGAATGATATTTTGAAAGAAAGTTAGTAGGAACATTGCCAAAAAATATGTCAAAACATTGCTGCCTAAACACTATTTCAGATTGCTGATTGTATAGTCCACAGAAACTGATGAAGCTGTGGTACATCATTATCTATAATGATAATAATAATCTTCTAATTTTTCTTTTGGCTGCTCCCGTTTAAGGATCAACCGTCTCCATTTCTTCCGGTCCTCTGCATCTTCCTGCTTCAAATCAACCACCTGCATATCCTCTCTCACCACTTCTAGAAACCTCCTCTTTGGCCTTCCTCTTTTCTTCTTTCCAGGCAGCTCCAGCTTCAACATCCTCCTTCCAATATAATCCTCATCTCACCTCTGGACATGTCCAAACCAATGCAACCTTGGTTCTCTAACTTTGTCTCCAAAATGTCTAACCTGAGCTGTCCCTCTAATATATTCATTTCTAATCCTGTCAATCCTTACCACACCCACTGAAATCAGCATCTTTAACTCTGACACCTCCAGCTGTTCATACTGCTGTTCAGTAATCCTCACCCCTTTCTTTACCTAGCTTCCACTATTCTTTCCCATAACTTCATGCTGTGGCTGATCAACTTTATCAATCTGGTCAGAAACTCAACTGCCATCTCCCCTTAACACCTCCATGCTTCCACTGGTATGTCATCTGGTCCAACTGATTAAATATGTGATTTAATCAGTTAAAAAAGAAAGAAAAGAAAAAGGCTAATGACTATACAAACTGCAAGCCTCAGCTTCTGGATCCGTTGATGTGTTTGGGCTGATGTAATGTCTCTTGTACTTTTATATTTTTTAGTGGTTCATTCTTAGTTCAATTTATTTCTTCTTATTATTAAGAGCTACTGGTTAGAGCTTGCTAGTCAGTCAAATCTAGTCAAATATTGTTTGGGCAAAATCATTTTAACATTTTTTTTTGAAAGTCAAACTTATTCACACAGTTAAAAAAAAAAATTATCAAAAATGTTATTTTAAAAATAGCCAAAATGACATTAGTTTGGTGCTATTCATACATGTTGGGAAGCTGAAATCTCATTCCCCCATTTAGCATGTGGAGTTAAAAATAGTAAGTCTAAACTTAATTGTTTTTTTTTATATACTCAACATCATCTATCCTAAATGAGATTCAGAATAATAGTTATTAAAGCTGGAGCACAGATTGAAATATACCATTGACATTTATTTAATTTCTGTTTGGAGGTTTTTTATCTGCTTTTGACACTTCTAAAACATTATCAGTTTTTAAAGTTAATCCCTTTCTGCACACTTCCTATTGTTGGAAAATTTTAATTAGACTCTGCTGATATTTTTATTAAAATAATCAAATCAAATATTTAATTTCAGACTTAATTCAATTAAAATAAAGACAAATATTATCATTTTTTTTTATTGTAGTATTATTTTTATTGTATTTTATTGTATTGTAAAAGTTCTAGAAGCGGGGCAGTGGTGGCTTCATGGTTAGGGTGTTGGCTGCATGATTGGAGGATTGGGGGTTTGAACCCCTTCCCAATAGGTTGCCCTGAGGTACCCTTGAGCAAGGTGCCGTCCCCATCACGCTCCTCCCTGTGATGGGCTGGTGACCTGTCCAGGGTGTGTCCCCTGTCCTTTGCCCTGTGTGAGCTGGGATGGACTCCAGCTTGGGACATTCAGCAGAAAATTAATGAATGAAAAGTTCTAGAATACAAGGCTAAACTGAGGTCCTGAGCAGAATGAAATTGTATTTATTGGCTACTATAAATTTAGTAATTGGGACAACTGTTCCTATATTTTTAACAACACATCCAAAGATAGGGGACAATGTGTCCTTTGTAAAGGTAGGACCTTATTCCCATAATACTCCAATCACAAAAGAGATATTTCTAGAGGTTTTCTTTTATATTAATAAAATAAAAAATTCTGACTACTTTAACAAATTTTATTCAAGAAGACTTGGCATGTATGGCAATATATGATGAGCATCTTATGTGACAGCGCCTGTGGAAGGGTATGTACTGATGCACGTATATAATTTCATTGAGGGTTGTGCAATTACAAGCTGCAATACACTTTGATACAGGAGCACTCGCTTCAGCAGGCTCTCAACTCTGCAGCCTCCATATCTGGCCATCAGGCATTTTTATAATAGCTGAATGCAATGCAGCGAAGTAGCTCAAAACTAGGCAACCTGAACAGAGGCTCTGCACTCTTGCCATCCTCAAGCCACTTGAATGCTTGAAATCTGAGTCCCCTCATTATCAGGCTTTTTTCTTTTTACAACTTGCTCTTTCAGAGTAGGTTGTTTCGGCCTAATTTGGTATGATCTGAAAATAAAAAGTAAGAAAGAAAATAAGAGCTCCTGAAAGATGCTACAGGTGTGCCGGAGTATATCAGTCTGTTTAACCCTTTCACAAGAATGGTGTGACCAGAAGGATTCAAACATAGCTAACCCAACGCTAATCCAATAATAAGGGCCACATACAGTGTATCATAGCTACAACACACATGAAACTATTTTAAAGGAATTAAGGATGTATTCAATAAGTGTAAGTTTGCTTGCTTTGCACATTTTTTTCTTTATCAAATTCCCCGTATTTAGGATGGTTTGACTGAACACACTGTGTAAAAGGCTTCGCATATCCAGGGTACAGTGAAGACACTTTGTTATTATACTTTTCAGTTATCTGTGCATTACTTAAATATTTGCACTGCAAGAAAAAGCTGTGACAGTATGGGATGGGTAATGCACAAAAAGTAAAAGTAATAAATAATTATAAATCAATAAATAAATACATACATGCAGTGATTCCTTTATTTACTTTGACTTTTTTTCATTAAAGTCAAAAGATTTTTTTTTATGTAATAAAAAGAGTCGTTTTTTTACATGTTGGGAGGAACAAAGGGCTAAATGTTTCACCATACTAACTCCTTTGTAATGTGTTGCTGGCATGAAATTCAGAAATTGATGTATATTAACAAATGCCCATACTACATACATTATCAGGACAGTAGTTCTGTGTGGTATTACTTTAATTGTGTTTTTCCAGCAACCTGCCTCTGTTGTTTATTGTTCCATCCATCCATCCATCCATTATCGTAGATGCTTAACTTGGGTTCAATCCACCTGCATTTTTTGTAACATGGAAGTAAACACACAAAGACTAAGGGTGAATATGCTCCAAGGAAAGGACCCTGGCTGCTCTGGCTTACTAGTGAGCACAGAGCCCTCTCACTGTGAAGCGACAGCACAACCCACTGCATGAGTGTTTAACCTGCTTGTTTATATTGTAATAATAAAGGTTTCAGCCTGGAGTGCTTCATGAGTCAACAGAGGTCATTTACATGTCTTAAAGCCACAGTAATTAAACTGTTTACTATTATACTGTACTACTATTTTTGTAGTATCATTTACTTATTTATTTTGTTTGTTTAATTGAAAGGGAAAAAAAGTGGAAATATCACCTTATATTATGATTGTTTCATACCTGAAATCATACAAGTTATGACTCCAGGAAAACAAATGTGACACATAAAGAGAGAAAAAAGCAAGATATGGTGTCCTTGATAGTCACCCTTGTTTTTCTTTGTGTGTGCAGCCAAAAGAAAACTGGTGACAAAAAAAGGGAAAAAAAACAGATCATGATGATAATTTAATTAAAAGCAAGCATGTGTCCCATCCTCAACAGTGTAAATATAACACATTCTACCAATATTTCACTTGCTTGAAAAGGATCAAGCATGGGAGCCTAATTAGGCAAAACAGATATGTTATTTATTACTTTATTTTAAAATTAATGTAAAGTATTTGTAAGTATTTATAAGATATGCAATACACATGGAAACAGCAATATCAAATGCAGCAGTTCTGCTATTCAGCCTGGCTCAAAACTACACCAGACTTTTTCACAGGGAGTAGCAGTCAATGAAATATGTTTTGTAGAAGAATATTAATAAAAAAAAAAAATTAAAAAAAACAAGCAAATAAGAGATTAGTTTATGAATTACCTATTAATTTTTGATTGTGAACATACTTTCTGGTTTTGCCAAAAATGTACTGAATAGCAAAGAACCACTCAATATTGTCTAGCGAAGTTGTAAAATCTGTGTTTATTATCTGGAGGTAAGGGATGCACTGGACATCAGTAGTAGAATAAATCAAGTAGTATTATTATCTGCTCCTCCAAAATGGTGTCAGATGGTAAGTGATGGGATGAAGTTAACATGCTTGGATGCGGAGCATTAAATGCATTATGATTGCAGGACAATGAGTCAGTGGGGAGAGGGGTAGAGTTACGCTCAGAAAAGGTACAAGGAAGCCAGGTTCATTCTGAGTTCAGTCTTAGTTCTCTGAGGAAATGATACAGGTGTACAGAAAAGCAGAAATATGCATCAAATTGTATGAACACCAAGATATCAAACCAGTATTAATCTTAATGACTGTTTTTTCTATACATAATATCCTATACATATTAGTATTGTTTTTTTAACTAATAATAATGATAATAATAACATCTATTTACATAAAAAAAATTATAACATTTTTTGTTTCATTTTAAATCTTTCAAAATTCTGTTCCTTACAAAAGAAAGAAACATATTGAAATGCTGTACAATAAAACAGCAAATAATATAATATAATACATACAAAAAAGTGCAAGCAAATCTTTTTTTAATTGAATCTAGAAGTTTGAATAATTGTTACAGTTCTAATTCTAATTTATTGTTGTTAATTGTATGCATCCAAATCTACTTTCTGGGGTAATTTTGTGAATCTATGCCAGATTTGATTACTCTCTACCTTTCTGAATGTGCGGAGGACATCTGACATTGTTTTGAAGCAAACCAAAGTAATTAAAGTAAACCTGTTCTGTTATACTAATAATAAAATACTACTACTAATAAAATCACTGCAGCTAGAACTCATTGAGGAAGGCATTGTGCCTCTGGGGTAGAGCCATGGCCTCACAGTGAGGAGGTCCTGGGTTAGATTCCCAGGTGGGCCGGTCTGGGTCATGCATGACAGGCATGACAGGCAGAATGGAGATGTTAAATTGCCTGTAGGTGTGAGTGTGTGTTTGTATGTGTCTTTACATTGGACTGGTGACCTGTCCAGGGTGTTTCCTGGCCTTTTGGAAAAGGAAAAATGAAAGAATGAATACAACTCATGAATATAACACATTTACTCTTGATTGCCAAAATGTTTATTAAATACCAATAAATAATTTTTCTAACCCGTCCTCTGTTGATTCCTTGTTTGTACTAACTAAACTATTTTAATTGCCATTAAATCCGAATTACCTGAAGCAGGGAGCACAATAGATTGCCTTTACTGAAGCTTCTAATTGCACTTGGTTCAAAACATGGCAGTTCTGGAACCTAAGCAGGCTATCTCATACTGTGATTTCTAAAGGTTGGGTGTTATAGCGATTCACTAATTAGACATTAACTCTGGCAGCCTGGTTCCCAATTAGCTAATTAAATGCAGACATGTTTTATTACCACACACAAATATGTGGTCACACTAAGCAACAGGAAAGTATCTATGGGAGTGCTTTTTGAAAGGACCAGAGGAAGGAAACCTCCTGAACGTCTAACCACATTTTACTTAAATAACTATAATTACAGCTTATTATGTGTTGGTATGTGGCAGACTATACACAAGTGCAACCTCCGAATAATGTACCTCTGAATGTATATTTTTCATAGATGCAGTTATGCTCTGGAAATGTATTTAAAAAAATACAGTACTGTGCAAAAGTTTTAGGCAGGTGTGATTGATGAAAATTAATGATTAAAACTTCCATTTTTAAAAGCATTCTTTGTTAACAGCATTTTTTCCACACCTGCCTAAAACTTTTGGACAGTACTGTATATATTGCCATATAGCTGTTACTTATTTAAGCTCATACTACTATAAAGATTTCACAGCACATTGACTCTGCTTTATTTGTGGCTGTTTGTAGATATTGTGATGATTCAGCCAATAAGTAAACAAGTGCACCTGTAAGTAATGTTAGGCCCTCTGTTTTCATGCAATGGGACGGACAAAATAAATTGCATACCAAGGTCAATCTATATTTGATGCAACAGCTACATTTCCATGCATGGAACAACATTGTTTCATTCTTAGCCTAAGCAATGACCAGGTTTGGGTTTCAAATTTAGAAGTACCAGTCCAATCAGTCTAGGTCTTGAAGCTGCAAGCAGAGTCAAGAGTCAAGTATGGGCTTTCTAACAGAATTTAGCTTCGGCATGTTCTTTCTGTGGTGTGCAAATTTGTACAAAACTTATTCAGTAAGAGTAACCACAAGATATTACAACCTACAAAAATTAAAGGCTACTGAAAGTTCAGTTGAGGCCAAAGTCTATACTGTAGACTATGAATGGTGTGCATGCATCTTCCCATGATACACCACATCATTTGATCTCTATCTCTAAAGGAAATGCAAAGCAGCTATCAGAAGGCTTCCTTTCTACCATATCAGTATATATTATCTTTTTATTTTCAGTCCTCCAAGGCTTTGTGTCTTAGATTTGATAATTGCATCTTCTGATTTATTCTTTTTTTGAGCTCAGTAAGACCTCAGATTGAGCGATTCTCATTCAATAATGGTAAATAGACCACTTAAACTATCATAAACATTCCTCCAGGCCACTTGACTCATTTCAATGCTCTTTTCTCTAAGGATCACACTTCACTGGTCCTACATATACAATAATCTTGACATGGTATCCTAAAACAACCACATTTAGTGTCTTATTGACCTCTTTTAATATATCATGTCACTTTTTAAGTTTTTTCACTCAACCTAACTCAACCTAATGGTCATGGAAGTATGGTTTAAAAAGTCAGCTTATCCTGGCCATGTCCAGAACTTTTGCACTATTAACTCATTTCTGTCAATCAGTCAAGCTGTAGCACCTTTAACTCTTAGAACTCATTTCTATTGTTTTGCTATGCTATTCAAATATAAGAGCACAATTACTAATGCATCTTGATAGTAAGATACACAATTAATTTATATTCAGTTTACTTTGTGACACAGATCCAGATTTGTCAGTCAGTCATTTTCTGCCGCTTGTCCTAAGCAGGGTCGCAGGGGAGTGCTGGAGTCCATCCCAGCTCACACAGGGCGAAGGACAGGGGACACACCCTGAACAAGTCGTCAGCTCATCGCAGGAAGGAGCATCACGGGGACGGCACCTTGCTCAAGGGTACCTCAGGGCAACCTATTGGGAAGGGGTTCAAACCCCTGATCCTCCGAATAATGCGGCCAACGCCCTAACCACTAGGCCACCACTGCCCCCCGAGCCAGATTTGTTGTTTTAAATATTAAATATGTTTTGTCAAAAAAATAGCACTAAACCAGTGTAGTAAGAGATTACTGGAGGTTATCCCTCATAGAATATGCTCATAGAATGGGGAATGGAGAAAGAGTCAGTTCATTACTGGTTAGACATGAAACCAAGACAGAACATTAGAACGAAATAATTCATATCAACATATATCATGCTTTGTTATCACCAGTCAAAACTGACTTTTTTGATATTAAAAACAAAACGAAAAGCAACCATAGATGCTACCTTAAACACCTACAAGCTAGTGTTGATGCTTCTGTCAGTCTTACTGTAACCTTGACACAAAACAGTCTCAGTTATACCTAATAAAATACTTACAAGCAATCACTTCACACACACACAGTCCTGAAAGACCACCTTAGTTTTTTGCTCTATCATTTTTGACATGATGAAACATCAGATTTTCATTTCTACATGGTCTGGCAGAGGTATTTTGAACTATGCTTTCACTGTTCACATCGTTTCCAGAACAGCTTTCAAAAACCAGCCTTGCTTGGTCTTGACAGCACTAGTGTTACCCACTTGTCATTTTTTTTCTACTCTCCTACTGTTCTCCATGTACACTAAACCACTGCTATTTGAGGCTACATAAGAGCATTGTAAAGCTTTCAACCTTGTACAAAGGATATCACATTTAATGTTTATGGTTAAATTTAGTCTAAAGGAAATTTGATCCTCTTAGCTATAAATCAATTAATAGTAAATTCACAAAGTCTCTGCACAGTTCTAGCACAGTCACATATATCAAAGTATATATATATATATATATATATATATATATATATATATATATATATATATATTATATAGAGAGAGAGAGAGAGAGAGAGAGAGAAATCTAAATCAAATCATCTATTTGGTGTGACCACCTTTGCCTTCAAAACAGCATCAATTCTTTAGGTACACTTGCACACAGTTTTTGAAGGAACTCAGCTGGTAGGTTATTTCCAAACATCTTGGAGAACTAACCACAGATCTTCTGTGGATGTAGGCTTCCTCACATCCTTCTGTCTCTTCATGTAATCCATGTATTCATGTATTCATGTATTCTACAATCTCAACACCAGTTTCTGGATCAGTATATTCCAAGTCTCAAATGGAGGATTTTAGAACCACTTCTTTATGGAAAAGACACATAATGTTGTTTGGCTTAATGACAGGACCAATGGCTAACGATGTTTCAAGTCTCTCAACCCAGATCAAAGCACAAATTCATGTTGAATTAAGCTAGTAAATATTTAGACAACAAGAGCCCACAGGAGTACAGTGATCAAAGGGAGTGCAACGAAAAAGAAGCAGGTTCTATCACCGCTTACCTACTTAACATGTGGATTGCAGATTCTAATCAGCTGTGAATACCTTCTTGTAAAGCCATTTTCAAAATGCTGCAGAACCACTGAAGGGAACTGGGACTCTGAAAAAGCCATTTAACTTAAACTCACATCTTTTTCATTACTAGCCATGAATATCACAGTTAATTTAAAGCAATGAGTCCTTTCTTCACTCAGTATGTCCAGCTCTCTTAGACAGACTTTTCCCCCCATCAGCCTTGGCTTTCTGCCCCTCTACAAATGCTATCAATAGTCCCTTACTCAAACGTGTCTAAGCCAAGAGCACTGTCAAGTCCAACACAATTTTATTCTTTTAGCTGCCCCCTTCACCCTGCCCTCCCCCAAAAGGGGGAAAAAAACTCAAATGGAAGACACATCTGTCAAATATTTTCTTTCTTTCCTAATTAGGGCAGCTGCCAAGCATAACAATCATCCTGAAGGAAAAGAAAGGTGTCAGAGGAGAAAGGGATGAGGTTGACGGTTTATTTAAATGCGCAATTGTGGATCATTGAAAGAATATACGTAAAAGAGAGCAAAGGACATTAACACAATATCAATATTCTGGTTTCATCTGTCATACGAAAATGCCATTACTACGAAGACACCATGAAATGCATAATAATAAGAAAGACACTGTCTACATATGTATGTGAGATAACTGGAAGGGCCATTTGAAAGACGATTAAGTACCACTATTCTGCATTTTTGAGTAGTATGGTATTTTTGTAGCACTAGGGAATTGATCTTTTGATGAAAGTCTGTCATCAGTACTGTGATTGATTGTTTGATTGATTGATTGAGACATTTTTGCGGCATAAATTCATACCGCGACCAAGTCATGATGTCTGTAAGACCATAAAATTGATGCTGGTTTGAAGGCAAAAGAGTAATGCTTACCAAATATTGATTTGATTTGATTTTCTTTTGTTTGCTCACTTTGCATTTTGTAAATTGATAAAAATAAACAATCATTATTTATATTTCTGAAAGCATTCTTTGTTTACAGCATTTTCCCTACCTGCTACAAAACTTTTGCACAGATACTGTATATATATATATATATATATATATATATATATACAGTATGTATACATATGTATTGCTGTAATGTGTTATACAGTAGATAAAAGTCATAGCAGTGGCCATCATCTGCCATCATCAATAGACAAAACTCTTCAGCCTTTATCCAGGATCTGCACCATATTCAAGAGTGCAAACTACATATAAATGCTAGACAGCAAATGTTACCATGCATGTTAATTCATGATGTCTGTATATTATCCCAGCTGGAAGCCAGTGTATTTGGCCTGTATTTGGTTTGGTCCCTGCCTATCAATGGTAGGGAACCATTGATATTGCATATTTCATTTCTACCATAAATTAGATGTGAAAACAACCTACAATTTGTACAGGTGTTAATAAAGCTTATAGTCTCAATGGTCAAATAGACCTATATAGAATTGGCTTGTAAAGCTTTGTCATAAGACTACACCTTTGCATAGAGTTGTGTTCATTGCCCCTAATAAAAAACTAATTACCTCATCATCAAATTTAATTGTTTTCATACATCCATGGAGAACAACAAAAACACATCAAATATTGGCCACTTAAATAATACTATATGTGTCATGCAGTAGTGCCTCTACTCTCTGTCTCTCAGTTGTGTAGAATGTAAGACATATGATTCACCAGTTCTTTCTCTATGTTCTCTAACCATTGTAATCACTACAAGAGGACACCATGTCACATGTAATATGCATTAAAACATTGTGCAGAAACATTAATATTTAGGCAATGCCCAGTTGGACAGCGGTGGCCTAGTGGTTAGGGAGTTGAAAGCCCTGCATCAGAAAAGGGAGTGTAGGTTCGATTCCCTCACAAGTGGGTTCCCCTGAGACAGAGTACCATCCATACTGCTCCCCGGGTGCTTTCAATAGCTGCCCACTGCTGCACAGTGTTTGTGTGCATGGGTTAAAAGCAGAGGTCCAATTTCGTTGTGGTTCATGCTTGCTGTGCTGTGACCTCGCAATGACAAGGGTTGTCACTTTCACTTTTCCTGTGGTGAATAAGTCATGAAAACTTGACTAACACTGTCTTTTTTTTTTTTTTTGGGCAGCCAAATGTCATTTGAGGCCTCAGAACAAATCAGAGACATGTTTTCCCAGTGTGCAAGAGATCTGCATGGTCAACGGACAAAAATTAATTATGTTGTATTTAGATTGGCTTAACTACATGTGAAGAGGCACCTATAATTAATAGCATATTAACTCACAATTTTGGCTTAAGCTTACTAATGCTAGTCACCATTGCTATATATAACAATCTGCACTTTGGAATTTGGAAAAAAAATTCTCAAAAACAAGCTAAAAATTTTCATTTCTTTTCAGAAGCCTTTTCATTGGTAATGAAGGTCAAAACACTGAGCCAAATGCCTCTCCCAAGATCAACTAACGCCCAAACAGAGAAAGAACCATAAGCAATGCCAGGTTAACCCCCTCTTGATGAAATTTTATATGGTTGTTGTTCAGGTCCGAGGGGCTGCCGTTATAAAATATCAGAGGTACAGACAGCAAAGTCGGAAACACCATTAATGAGAGAGAAAATACTAAGGCCTGCCATCAGGGGCCCTCAGCCTGTAATTAGGATCGGCGCTTCCTCATTACAGCAACCCCTTGAAGCTGAGAAACCCCATATCTCTTTTCTTTTAAACTACCAAGAACATGGTTGAACTGAACCATGACTATGCATTTATATCAGCAGCAAGTCAAGAATGTCTGGAATTTTGTGGCTGGACACACACGGCCCATTGACCACTTGGAGGCACCATGCCTTTGCCTGTGAACACTGGATTGATGGATGGGTGGATGGATGGATGGAAGGATGGATGGATGGATGGATGGATCCTAAATATTTTATAATTATATTTAGTAATTAAAGTGATTTTCCAGCTGCAGATTGCAGTTTGGGTTCCACTGTATATTTCCATGGTCAACAAGGTTCCTTTTTACTCCAAACTAAGCTTTGATTATTTTTATGTACAGTTCAGTGTAAATAAAGATTTAAAAAATTAATGTTAAAAGCACTGAAAATCATGTTGGTATAAAAGAATTTGAGTACTGATGAAAGTTAAAAATTATAAGTGCATTTGGAATTAGTTCTGCAGTTTTTGCAAAGAAAGAATAAAGATCTGTAATTGCAAACTGACCAAATGAACATGTTAAAAGGGTTGTGAGTTTTAACCGAGTATTTGTGGATTGGAGTCAGAAGCAATTCTGATGGTGTGTGATGGAGAAACTTGCATGTATCAGGGGCATGGCCATGGGCATTTACTTTGGATATGATCTTGGGGTGTTGGGAAGCATATTGATGGGTGTGGAATATTTTTGTGGTGACTCACCTGCCTCCTTCCCACTCTCTCCCTCGTTCTCAGGGCCGTAGGGGTTGTTGTGCAGTCAAACATAAAGGAGCCTCTGTTTTGTTTGGACCATCACTCAAAATGCACAGCTCCTGCCTGTCGCAGTGGAGCCGCGAGTGAAATGACTCTCCTGTTCTAGCTCTACTTCATTTTCGCTTGCATTATTACACAAGCATACACTCACATGCACACACACAAATCAGAATACAAGTTTATATGTTTTTACAAACAAACCTTATGACTTATAGTGGATAGTCTGAGTTATTTATTTATTTAGAATTGTGTGTGTGTGTATGACTGCATAATGAAACAAATACAAAAACAGCATTGCATCCAGATTAAGAGGATAGTATTAATATATGTTAATATAACTAACTTGGCTGCCATTGCTGGTGTCACTGTTGTGAGTTTTCTAGAATGTTATAAGATGTTATAAGGTATGATAGAGTTCTGGAATCTATTCTTATTTTCAAAAGGTGACACAAAACAACATACTTGTATTCTGTTAAAAAAGTACCACTGGATTTAACAAAGCAAATGGTAAGATATTTGAATAATTATCCTCCCATTGGATAACATTACAGCATGGATGATTGTTTCTTGTGTAACCTAACTGATGCAGTGAGTAATTTCCTCTGCTTTAACAATCATGTCCGGAACACATCCTGTGGTCGTGAAACGATGTTAATCATTTCAGAAGAGATTAAGTGTTGGCATCAAGCAAAGCATGTTTTAGAAGCTGAGCTACTAAATCTGGGTTTATGTGCCCAAAAAATGAGGTCAGCTGACTACCTGACTATACTGAATGACCAGGTTATTACATCAGTGGATGTCTTCCCTCCTGATGGCATGGGCATATTCAAGATGACAATACCAGGATTCATTGGGCTGAAATTGTGAAAAAGTGGTTCAAGGAGCATGAGAGATCATTTTCACACAAGGACTGGCCACCACAGAGTCCAGACCATAACCCCATTGAGAATCTTTGGGATGCATAAGAGAAGAATTTGCACAGTGCTCTCACTCTCCCATCATCTCTAAAAGACTTTGGTGAAAAAATTATGCAACTCTGGATGGAAATAAAAGTTGTGACATTACAGATGCATATCGAAACAATGCTACAATAAGTAGTATATAATCAAGCTAAAGGTGGTCTATTGAAATATTAGAGTGTGACTTTTTTTTTTAATTAGGGCAGTGTTTTATTTTTTTTTATTTAGGGCAGTGTTTATATATATCTATTCAGAATTTGTTGAATCATGGAACATTATTGCTATTACCAGTCCTCTGCTATTCTGAAACTAATAGGTCACAGGTCATAAATGCTGCCAAAGAAGTGTGAGCTGTAGTTGTTACAAAACTTTGATAGTGGCACATTGTGCACTCTCAGCATAAGCCATCCAATAAAAATATTAAAATGAACTACTTTACGAAAACTACAATTTAAACATTCTGGAGGGTGTTTTACAAATAAAATACTAATAATAATAGTAATATATTACTTTGTTGGTAAAAATTAGACAATGATTAGTGAAGAAAGGTGGGAAATGTTCTCTGGGTTGGGCAGGGAAGTGAATGCATACCTCTAGGGATATCGAGCAAACTGCAGTCTGCAAATGGTTAAATCTTTTCAAGCACACAAATATGCTTACATTTAGCCTAACAATTTTCTGCTCAGATGGCAATTTTTTTTCAGATTATTTTACAGGCAGTTAGTCTGCCCTTACAATTATTAATAAATATACAGTGATGTCTTACTGATTGGAACTATGTGCTTTTATAAAACAGAATACTGTGGTATATTACACATAATGTTGTTTAGTAAATGAATAATGCAATGCATTGAAATACATATTAAATAAGTGTTTGTTAGAGACCAAACAGTGTAATTAAACCATGGAATTCATTAAGTCCTTTTTACAAAAACTTTTTAAAAATGTGTGTTCTCATATTCATGGTGGAAACAAAAAGTTCCTTTTGATACTCTTAGATACATGTCTTCCCTTATAATAGCTGCAGGGTGCGGGTGGAAACTGGGCAATTCAGCAGTTGACCCAAGAAAAGAAGAAGAAGAGAAGAAGGAGGAGAAGAAGAGGAAGGCATTTACAGAAGCAGGAGGAGAGAAAGAAGTGTAGGAGAGTGGAAGTGAGGGTAAGAACTTTAAATGCCAGCAGCATAACTGATAAAGGTAGAGAATTAGCTGATATGATGGAAAGAAGGAAGGTTGATACTTTTTGTGCTTATTTGAGGACTAGATGGAAGGGTAGTAAGACCAGGTGTATTGAAGGTGTGTTTAAATTGGTTTACCATGGTGTGGATAATAGGAAAAAGGGAGTAGGTGTTGTCCTGAAGGAACAGTATGTGAAGAGTGTTTTGGAGGTGAAGAGAGTGTCAGATAGAGTGATGAGTCTGAAGTTGAAAATCGATAGTGTGAAGATGTGATGATGAATGCTGTTAGTGTTTTTGCCCCACAAGTTGATTGTGAGATGGAGAAGAAGAATTTTAGGAGTTAGATGAAGTGAAAGAAAGTGTAACCAAGGGAGAGAAAGTGGTGAATGGTGCAGACTTTAGTGGACATGTTGGTGAAGGGAACAGAGGTGAGTGAGGGAGTAGATAGGTAGGTATGTAGATTGTCAATGTGGGGAATGCTGAAGGTCAGATGGTTGTAGATTTTGCTAAAAGGATGGAAATTGAACCATACCATTGTGGTGAAAAGAGAGTTGAGTCTAAAGGCAAGGCTCTCAATTTAGCAGTCAATCTTTATTTCAGTCCTCACCTATGAGTTATGAGCTTCACTGCAGGGTAGCTGGGCGTGGCTCTGGGAGGAGTTCTGAGTAGAGCCACTACTCTTCCACACACATTGAAAGAGACCTTTAGCATGATTTGGGCATCTTGTTAGTATGCTTCCCTGGTGCTTCCCAGTGGAGGTATGCTAGGCACAACCAACTGGAAGGAGAGGGCAGACCCAGAACATGCTGGGAAGATTACAAATCTTAGCTGACACAGAGCACCTGGATCTGTAGTAATACTATGATAGGTTTCTTAAGAAGTTTTTTTTTTTTTTTAATATTAAAATTAACATTAGGCTCAAATGTGCCTAATAGCCCTCAGATTAATCCAGTGGCTGAACAGTGCTCACAATATTTTAGTGATTTTAATCTCATCGATAACTCTGAGCTAATTTCTGTTATAGCCAAAGCAAACTCCACGAACTGTCGGTTGGAGTCCATTCCAACCAAGCTCTGAAGGAATCCTTGAATACTATCAACACCTGCTTGATATCATGAACGCATCCTTGGCCTCAGGTGTAGTCCCCAATCAGTTTAAAACAGCAGTGGTTAGACCACAGCTTAAAAAACTAACTTGGACCCTCACTCACCAAGAAAGTAATTATAGACCTATCTCTAATGTCCCGTTTCTCTCTAAGATTCTAGAAAAACTAGTTGCGAGACAACTGCAGTCATATCTAGACACGCATTACCTCTTAGATAAATTCCAGTCAGGTTTCCGGCTTGGCCGCCAGCACAAGCATACAACTGGAAAGTGGTGAATGATATAATGGTCTCAGTGATGCAGGAAACATTACTGTTCTTGTTCTGTTAGACCTTAGTGCTGCATTAACCACGGTAGATCCTCCATTTAGTCAAATAAACTGCTCCACTATCGGCATTACGGAACAGCCGCAAATAGTTTCAACTCCTATCTCTGAAACGTTACTACTTCATCCAAAATGGATGATTATGGCACCCCCTCACCTATGTCACTAGTTAACTATGGAGTCCCACAAGTCGGTGTTGGGCCCAGTGCTCTTCTCCTCTACGTATTATCCCACTAAGCACTATTATCAGGAAGCATAATGTTGGGTTACACTCTTCGCTGATGACACTCCAGCTATACTTATCTTTTAAATCATGTGATAAAGCATCAACCGGCACTTTAGTCGCTGCCTCAGTGATATTAGGGATTGGATGAATAACAACTTCCTCACTAAACCCCGAAAAAACCCCAGGCTGCTCTTGTTTTGTAGTAGTGATGTGAGCAGGGCCAACTTCATTTGCATATCGGGATGCAGGTTGGGATTTACTCAAAGTTAGTACTCTGTGCGTAATCTTGGGTATTTTCGATTCAAATCTTTCACATTTTAATCCCATGTTAATGCAGTTGCGACATGCTTCCTGCACCTTGGAACATTGCAAACTACAGCTTTCTGTCAGTGGAAGACACGGAGATAGTAGTACATGCATTTGTATACAGTAGATTAGATTACTGTAATGCCCTACTTTCTGGAAGCCCTCAGGGCACATTAAGCACCCTACAGCGCATTCAGAACACAGCCGCTAGGATTGTTAGCAGGAGCAGGAAGTACGACCATATAACTCCCATACTCTCCTCGCTTCACTGGCTTCCTGTTAGGTACAGGGCTGACTTCAAGGTCCTCCTCTTAACCTACAAGGCACTTAAAGGTCTTGCCCCAATATACCTAACCAAACTGCTTAATACCTATACACCTAGCCGCCCACTTAGATCCCAGAATAAAGATCTCCTAATTGTCCCTACCATAAATAAATGTATGGGAGCCACGAGCCTTCAGTTACAGGAGCTAGTTGTGGAGTAACCCTTGCTGCTTCTATGCAGGATAGATTCAGTCTCGAGTCTTTAAATCATTGAAAGACTTACTTCTTTAGTTTAGCTTACCCCTGTCACCATAGTGCACCACTAAGTAATGTAAGCTGGTGCTGCTGTGTACGTACCATAACTCTTTACCATTTCTGTGTCTGTCACTACTGGATCCTGCTCATTACTGACCCCCTCATTCCATTTCTCTCCCCCACATGTCCGGGGGCCCGTTATGTAGTCATCACTGTGTGTGTGTAGTGCATCTGATGCGCCAAGGGACCCTAGCGCTCATTGGTACCTGGAAGCAACTTGGGACTCCTCACTGATCCTGGGTTTCAACCAAACTAACTCTGTGCTGTTAGTATACCCAGGGTTAGGTGGCAGTTGACCTTGGACCCTCAGAGGTTTTTTTTTTTTCTCCACATAGTGGAGTTTTTGGTTCCTCTCCTCCGTAGCCGTCCGGCATAAACATCTTAAACATCTATTACTGTAACCTGTTATCAATGTAAAGTGCTTGTAAGACCTTTGTTGTAAAGCGCTGCTGAAATAAATTGAATGAATCTGGAGATAAAGCTGGTGGAAGTGACCTGAAGGGAATGGAATGTCCAGACTAACTTCAGCATAACTGTTCACCGCCCTAAAGTCAGCGTTTTGTAGAGCCACCTTTTGTGCAATTACAGCTGCAATGCTTTCGATAAGTCTCTATGAGCTTGCCACATCTTGCCACTGGGATTTTTGCCCATTCCTCAAGGCAAAACTGCTCCAGTTCCTTCATAGTGGATGGTTTTTCACTTGTGAACAGCAACCTTCAAGTCTGACCACAGATTCTCAATTGGATTGAGGTCTGGTCTTTGACAAAGGCCATTCCAACACATTTAAATGTTTCCCCTCAAACCAGTGTTTAGCAGTATGCTTTGGGTCATTGTCCTGCTGGAAGGTGAACCTCCATCCCAGTCCAAATCAAAGGCAGACTGACACAGGTTTTGCTCAAGCATATCCCTGTATTTAACACCATCCATCTTTCCCTTGACTCGGACCAGCTCCCCGGTCCCTGCTGCTGAAATCCCCAAAGCATGATCCTGCCACCACCATGTTTCACTGTGGTGATGTTGTTCTTAGGGTGATGAGATGTATTAGAGTTTGTGCCCTATTACCTTCCTCCCTTACATTTAGAATTACATAAACATGCCTTCTTATTAAGTTAAGTAATGGCTTTTTTCTGGCCACTCTTCCATAAAGCCCAGCTCTATGGAGCGTACGGCTTACTGTGGTCTATGGACAGATATTCCAGTCTCTGCTGTGGAACTCTGCAACTCCTTCCAGGTTACCTTTGGTATCTGTGCTGCCTCTCACGATTAATGCCCTCCTTGCCCGGTCTTGGTGATTTGGCCCTCTCTTGGCACGTTTGTTGTGGTACCATGTTGTTCTTTCCATTTGGAGATGATGGATTTGTTTGTGCTCCGGGGAACAGCAACGATTTGGATATTTTTTTCATAACTTATCCTGCTTCTCAACTTATTTGTCCCTGACTTCAGAGCTACTTGGTCTTCATGGTGTGATGCCTCTTGCTTGAGTGGTGTTACAGCCTCCGGGGCCTTTCAGAAAAGGTGTGTTTATACTGACAGATCATGTGACACTAAGACTGCACACAGGTGGACTTCATTTCACTAATTATGTGACTTTTGAAGGTAATTGGTTGCACCAGGACTTTTTAGGGGCTTCATGGCAATACATGAATACATATGCACAAGCCAATTTCGGTTTTTATTTTTTTAACTATTTTTTATATATATTATTTTTCACATTTCACTTCACCAACTTACGCTATTTTGTGCAGAACCATCACATAAAATAAAATTAAGAAACATTTAAATTACAGGTTGGAATGTAACAAAAATAGGTAAAGGGGATGAATACGTTTACTGGAAATGCACTGTATATATATATATATATATATATATATATATATATATATATATATATATATATATATAAGAGAGAGAGAGAGAGAGAGAGAGAGAGAGAGAGAGAGAGAAAGAAATTGTTTAGGAGAGATAACAGAGGAGTTTCTTTCTAAGCGATTTGTTTTACACACTCTTGGAAAGTGAGAGGATGCCCGAGGAGGGGAAAATGGTACTTATACCACTTTTCAAGAATAAGGGTAGTGTGCAGAGCTTTAGTAAATATTGAGGGATAAAGGTGATCAGCCACAGTATGAAGTTATGGGAAAAAGTAGTGGAAGCTAGGTTAAGTAAAGAGGTGAAGAAAGATCATTACAAACCCCATGTTTGCTCTGACAATGTTGATGGGTAAGTATAGATGAGGTCAGCAGTAAAGGATATGCATGATAACAGTACAAACAGTGGTGAGGTCTGCATTAGCAGTGATGGAGACATTTAAATTAGAGCTATGGTATATCAAGGATAATTGCTGAGCGCTTGCTTGAAATTGTGATGGGCAGGTTGACAGAAGAAATTATGCAGAAGTACCCATGGACTATGATGTTTGTAGATGACACTGCAAACTGTAGTGAATTAAAGGGCATACAGCAGAATGATTATGATGCAGGGATTAGAGGTGGTGAAGTGAAGTCTAAATACACCAGCAGTTCAAATTAATGGAGAGTATGGAAAAGAAGTAAAGAAGAGAGTGGAGGCAGGATGGAATGGGTGTAGACATATGGCAGGTGTGATCTGTGACAGAAAGGTACCAGCAAGAGTGAAAGAAAAGGAAAGGAAAAGGACATTGGTGAGACCAGCAATGTTATACAGGTTTGGAGGCAGTGGTGAGTTAAAATAGAAAAAAACTTCATTATTAGTGATGAGGAAGGACACGATTAGAAATTAGTTAATTAGAGGGGCAGTTAAGATAGAATTTTTTGAAGGCAAAGTTAGAAAAAAAAAAAATGAATATGAGCAGAGCAGAGATGAGCATTTTATTGGAAAAGGATTTTGAAGATGGAGCTGCCTGACAAGAGGAGTAGAAGAAGAACAAAGAGGAGCTTTATGGATTTGATGAGAGAATACATACAGGTGATCAGTGTGAAAGAGGAAAAAGCAGAGGACAGGATGAAATGGAGACTGATGACTTGCTTTCACAAGCCCCAGCAAGAGAAGCTGATAAAAAAAGAAAATAATCAAACATGACAAATCTATTTGTCACGTTTGTGTGATCAGTGGTGACTTAAGTCTTAAATATTAAACTCAGCAGATTAACATTAGTGTTATGTTGGTAAATCTGAGCCCAGTATCAATTTTATTTTCACCTTTGGACTAAGCTCAAGATGAGAAACAAATAAGATTTCTGGAGTCTTTTGTCAGGAAAAATATCTGAGTACTAGGATACTTAAGCAGAATTCTCCATTGTATTGTAATAGCATTGGCTCTAAAATCCTGCCATATATAGAGCATGTCTGTGTATCTCTTTTCTTAAACTAATTAATAGTATTTAATTACATGCTTCATTTTATATGTTTAATATTCATAATGACACACCCTGTTATTAATCTGACAGAAAGCATTTTGTCACTAGTGCTTACATAAAAATCTAGCTCATTTTGTTAATTAGCTCAGCTCAGTTTTTCTCTCCTTTTTCCTACAGTCTAGACATTTTCGGCCTGAAAGTGTGCAGAAACAAGAACACAGACACGCACGCACATGCGTGCACACACATACACACACACACACACACATACTCACACCGTAGTGCACAAAAACCACAGATCTTAGTCCTTCTGGTTTTCTTTAATTGTATTAAACATTGAACCTAATTTCATCAGCTGATTACATGCATTATTTGAAAAAAACAGCACAGCACACACTGCAGATCCTTGGCAAGAAGTCATGTGGTATATGTGAAAAAGCAGAAATTTACACAGCTTTTGACATTACAGAAAAAAAATCCTTGACTGCTAATTAGCTGCCATTCATAATTGATTAAAGGCTGAATATAAATAATGAATGAAAATCTAATTTTATTTGTGATGTGCTGTCATTTACAGTTACCTAAGGCATAACTGAGGCAGCTTGCCACATAACACGGCGGCTTAATTACACTGTAATTTGCCAGTTGCATTTAGTGAAATATTGTTAAAGGGCAAACATAGCCAGAATCAGTTTCCCATTTTCAACAAGAGAGCTGCAATCTGATGAAAAACCCCTGACCAGGCTTACCTTTCAATGTAGAAATAATAGAAGTGGGTGTTTGTTTACACCTGTGGCCTTTGTGGAACAAAATGGCAACAAATAATCTGGGGATAGTTTTGAGCAGCATGGATTTAGGACTTACTGCATGAAAATATAATGAGTATGGTTATGTGTACACCTACAGAAACAATACTGCTTCAAGCACTTTGTTTGTGCGTATGAATCATACAAAACATTTTAAGGCAGGCCTAATGCTGTTGTATCTTGGTTGCCAACATAAACATACACATTTCAAAGGTGCACTCTAGTGATTTGCAGTGTTCTTGTTCAATTACTGAATTTGGTCAAGGCCTTGAGTACCACTTTGGCAGGACAGTTGATAATAAAATGAAAATAGAAAGGAAATGCAAGGAGAAAAACACAGCTGTCAAGTCTCTTTGACAAGAGACTATTGACCCTTCAATACCCGGCTGCAATGGAAAGTGGCTTTTTACACACATCTGGTCTTTATTGCAAAATGGAGCCCTCAAGCATTCTAGGCCTTCAGAGGAGCTCTGATGATCTAAATAGCTCAATGATTTTTGTTAATTTGTTTATAATGTTCCTCATGTTTGTTGTATTTATTCTCTGGGTGCTTATTTGGTGAATGGTGAATCTACTGTGGTGACTCAAATTAAATTTTAAGGGTCACTGATTCATAAGTAATACTAGAATTTCATAGCTTTTTTTTTTTTAAAGATTATCTTTGTACCAAATGAAAAACATCCTGATATATTTTCTTTGTTTGCATTATTATTTTATATTTGTAATTTGTGTTATAATTAATTTTATATGTCATATCTCCTGTGACTTCACATTAATCTTAAAGTAAGAAACATCCCGAAAAATACAACAACCCAAATCTACCCAACAATCGTAAAAAAAACTTTTTTATGGACCACTCACTCCCACATTGTGAATTTTTGCAAATTCTGATGCCATGGAGGTTTGAATTAACAATGTTAGCAGTGCTTTCCGGGATTGATTCGTAGTGGGTGGTCTGGGTCCTACTGTGCAGAATGTGCTTGTTCTCCATGTGTTTGTGGGCACATACATACCTAAATACAAACATGCAGGTGGATTGGAGAAGCTTAATTGATGTAAGTTTGTGTGCCTGCCTTGTGCTGACCTGTCTAGTGTATTTGTGTGCCTTTTACCCTGTGAGTGCTGTAATAACACTGGTTAGGATAAACACCTAAAATAATGATTTTTCTCTTTTTTTATATATTTGAATATTCCTGTAGAAATCATTCCCTCTAATAAAATTTTAAAAAGTTGTTTTATTTTTTTTTACACTGAGACATCTCATAAGAAATCTATGAATAAAAGAATTGCTGCAAAAAGATTCTTCAATAGGATCATATAAATAAGCTTTTCAGGCCCTTTTTACAGAATCTTTATTTCTCCATGGAAATTGCCAGGGAAATTTTAGCATTTCTGGCTAAAAGAGTTTTTTTGAGAAGAATGGTAGCACATCCATTAATTCATATTCTGTGAGGCCCAAATCTGACTTTGTGGAGTGATTTTGACATTAGGCTGTTCTTAAGGAAATTACCATATTATGGCTGTATTAGGCAGCTAGGTAGAAATGAAACAGTTGTTATTGATCCTTATCAATAAATCATCAAGTCTCTAAAGATAGTTCATAGACATAAATAAGACATCTGCATGATATAATTTATGGAAATGTTGCTGTTTTCCTCCCATTTGCCTGTTTAAATAAGAAAAGACACTTGAAGACATGCATAAATGGGCAAATAATATCAGATAATGGAGGTTCTGTCAAACAAAGAGATACACGGGTGACACGTGGCTGTGCCGTGAGCATAAATCCTATTCAATAATAAGGTCACTCAGGATATAAATCTCTATAGTGACCCTTTGGATTCTGTTAAAGGTCCAGACAGCAACATGTGATGATATACTGCAATGCTCATGATGATGGGAGCCAAGATTTTAATTGTACCATCATTCCCCCATCATTGTTTCTAGGTTAAAAAATCTGTTCAACCCCAAAAAGACCCATTTTTAAAAAAAAAAAAAACTTTTTTAATGAAAGTATTGGACATGATTGTCCATAGATTTGAAGATTGTCCATAGATTTCCCCTGAAGATGTGTAAAAAAAAATGTTTCCATGGTTTTAAGATCTGTTAAGAGGCCTGGAAAAAATGGAAACAGATGACCGGCTATGCTGACACTTAAACGGTAGCAGCCAAAACAAGAAGTTTTCTATGATTTTAAGATGCTGGAAAGCATCAATGAATGAGTGTGTTAATGTTTAAAATAATCAGAAGCATTTGTACATTGTATAGGGTGTGTCCTAATGACTAACCTGTCTTGTCTTTATCTGGTTATTCAGTTTGCACTATCCATAGTGTGCACACTCCCTGTCAACACCTGGCTTTTCATCATAAGTATCTGAATAGAAATGAGCAGAGGTTTCTTTGTTAGTTTGCAAGTATTTCCCTCAAATTAAGCTCATTTGTTTTTAATAACATCTAATTTGTTAAGTGTTTGTGACATTATTTGAAACAGCAGCCTACCAGGCTGGGAATAACGCCAGAGGCTTTACATTTAATAGGATGCCGTGAGTCATCAGCCCTCAAATTCTTTTAGGCATTGGAGCAAACGTGCTCTTCACAAAAGTTAGGAGAGGTTAAAAACTGTCAAACCTCTGACACAAAATGTACTTTTCACACCATGGAAAGGAAGCATACCTTAAGCTTTGCAGGTTTGTATTTCAATATTCATATTTCAGTAACAATTTTATCTTCTGGTGGTATAGTGGGTCAGGGGGTTGTGGTGCCAATACAGAGAGAGAAGGTTCTGGGTTTGAATGGTTTTCTCATACCTGTATGTATTAGCTTTTTATCCTGAGGTTTCCTCCCCCATGCAAAGACATGCTCGTCAGGTGAATTGGAAAGACTAAATTACCCCTAGGTGCCCCAGCAACCCCCCATTACCCTTAAGTAGAAGTGGCTTAGATGATATATAGTTGTCTTTAGAAATGTTAATGTGGATTTGTGTCAGTTGTCAATAAGTTATGTAAGTATCATGTAGACTTACTATTACTGCCCTTCATTAAAGTGATACCATACTTATTCAAAGTAAACAACTGACCTCTATGGCCACTGTTGAAATATTGAGTATTCAGTTAAGTTGTTTGTACCTTAATGAACTCAGAAAGGCTTTTCAGGCCATATTTGAATCTGTACCAAAGTTTCAACCTTAAATGTGTTTAAAATAGTAGAGCCAGTATTATAATTCTTTTTTATATACAATCTGAATTTGAAAATGAAGACTTTGTTTTGTAGTGACATAGAATACTATGAGAAAAGTTTATGAAGGCAGGAGCACTGTGGGGTATGTCCATGTATGATATTGATATCTTCATACATAATTCAAACGAGAGGTTGGGGCTAGAATCACAATGATTCACATTACGATAACATCTTCATCTGTTAAAAATGACTGTAAATAGCCTCATATAGCCTATTATGAAACAAAAAGACATCATAAATTACAAAAAATAGAGTTGATAAATGAATAAATTAATATGTATTCACTATATTTAGGATTAGCAGTTCTTGCATCAATCTTGTTTGTTTAAAGTTGGATCATGTTGGCAAGCAACCATGGAGTGCCAGAGGAAAAAAATCTTCAGTTATTGTGTATTGCAAGCAATTGATTTCCTTTTTTTCCTTGTTTCTTATCAATACAGATATTACAGCATAGCTGTGTTTAATGCAAAACTGACTCTTTTTAAGTAGTTTTTGCAAACCAATCATACCCACAACAGCAATGTGTTTATTACAAGGCATAGCCTTTCTACAAAGATCAGTTTGAGAGCCTGATTTTAAAGCTCTTCTGACAGTTATGGTGAAACATTTGAAGCTTGTATGGTATTGACTATCTTTTACTAATGTTTTATATTAATAATATAGAAAGAACATCAAATAAAAGTCTATAGTATTAATGAAGGCACACTTTAGCCTGTTAGATATTAATAAATAAGACATTTAGGCAGCCCTTCAATTTTCCCACTTCTTTAGTTGGTGGTTTATGGTATTCCACACAACACAATGCAAGTTCTCCCTGCGATGGGCTGGCGACCTGTCCAGGGTGTGTCCCCCGTCCTTCGCCCTGTGTGAGCTGGGATGGACTCCAGCACGCCCCTGTGACCCCGTTTGGGACAAGCAGCAGAAAATGAAATGACAATGCAAGTTACCAAAATGGCCTATTAATACTAGTATAATAAAATGCCAGACAACCCACACCAGAATTGACACAATGTTCTTTTAATGTCCAAACATGTCCCATGCATCTTTATAGGTCAGACTGGTGTTGATAGGATCAATGTCTGCACCCATTACACCCATATTTCCTCAAATACTGGTAGCCTCGAAGTAGCTGCGAAGTTACTAAAAAACAACATCTTTTTTTAACAAGACACTGCAGTCAAATATGCAACATATACCAGACTTCAAAACTAACTGTTATCCAAATGAGTTTTACAAAAACTTCATGAAATTTGGCTGAAATCCCACCATAATAGTCCTACAAATCAATTTAGATTAAGAGTTTTCTCACCACCAGCGTCACCTTTAATGTAGGGAAGGGCGAAAATAAAACAGCTGGATATATTAAGATGCTTTTTGTCAATACACCACATGCATAACAGTTTCCTCTTTTTTCTGAAGAAAACAATCAGCATTACAAAATGTTCTATAAAAAAAAAAAAGATTACAAAAGCATAATGTGACACAGTGATGAAATGTTTCATAATAGAGACATATTTTAACACCCTTACTTTAGCTGTAGTGTTGTTATATACTTTTCAAATTATATATGACATAGGTGCCTGCTCTCCAGCAGCTGAAAGATTAAGCCAAAGGCTGATTGACATAAACATGGTTTTGAGAATAAAATTTATTAGTGTTTTTAGTTTTAGATTGGTCTCTGGAACAGTGAGAGAAAAATAAAGAAATTGAAAAAAGATGGATAGAAATAGAAGGAAATAAGAGACATACAAAGAAAGGGAAATAAGGAAATAGTGACAGAAAGAGAATAGAGACAAAAAAGAATACAGTGTCAAAAGGATGTCTGAGAGAGAGAGAGAGACAGAGAGAGAGAGAGAGAGAACAGGGAGAAAGTGAAACCAGAGTGGATGTGTAAAGAACAGACAGAGCGAGAGAAGTAAAGAAGAAAGAAGGAGAGATCAGGCAAAAGATGAGAAAAACCAAAAAAAAAAAAGAGATGAATAAATGAAGAAAGAGACACAGGCAGAAAGAGAGAAACCAGAGAAAGAGATAGCATCGATGCAGGCTGCTGCAGTAGTACATCATTAATAACACCAGGACCTTTGAAGATCCTGCATAAATGTCTAATTAGGTTTGGTAACCTTTAGGAAACTGGAGTGGTTGAATGCTAAACAGAGCTGGAGCTCCTGCACTGCATGGCAAACAAAGCAGCAGACATGTTGAGGAGCGAGAACGCTGACATTGAGGAGTTTTGTCCCTGCCTGAGGCTGAAAGGCCAGGGTTTAAGAGCCCGTGTTACAGCGTATCAAAGTCAGCAGTCAGGGTTAGTCCAATCATGGGCAGATAGCCTGTATGTAAACTGTTGTAGGGGGAGATTCAAGGTGAACTGATAAACTTAATCTCTTTGTAGTCTTTGGATTTATTTGTTGAAATCATGACGAGCTTGCTGACAGCAGCACAATGGCAGTGCATGCAAACAAAGAGAAAATAATTGCCTTGATCTTTATCAGGCAAGAAACCACACACATTCTATCTCTAACACACTGTCCATTCATCCCACACATCACCCCCTCCTTCTTAGTAAAGGCAAGTCCGCCAGGTAAGACAGCAAACATAAAAGCAGCCAATCTCTTATTTTAGAAGATGCAAAAACACAAAGAAATAAAATAAAAGAACATGTTTCAAGGACTCTATTGGTCTTAACTCTATTGGCTGCATATGAAAAGGTGGACTGAAGCCTTGCTGGAGGCATTTATCATTTGTGTGGACGTTTTTCAACTTTCAGTGACTCAGATTCATAATGAAAGTAAGCTTTGTTTTTGTTTTATGTCCTTAAAAAAACCTTCTATCTCAGTCATGGTAACTTTACTGAAGAAGGAAAACACATTTAAACATTTTTTTTGTAAATGTAATGAAAAGGGCTGAACTATTTTTTTTGCACTATATTTATCATTCAGTGATCGATTCAATGTAAAGGCCAGGTATATGTATTTCATCTTAAATTAAAAAGTTGAAAAAAAAAATTTAAAAAAAAGCAAAGCAGGAATCAAATGCACATACTTTACATCCTTACATTACCTGTCTTACCTCACACCCAATGTTGCAAATAAGCCAGGAACTGTCTTAAGTTTTTCAACTTAAGCCAAGTTTTTAAACCATAATTTACTGCCTAACTAACTAACTAAACTAACTAACTAAACTAAGAAATTACACAATTACAAAAAATGAGTTACCCAGACCAGCTACATATTACAGCTTTTAAACAGGGCACCAAATAATGCAGAGGTAAACACTGTTCCCTCACAGTAAGAAGGTTCTGAGTTTGATTTCGAGAAGGGATGGCCCAGCTCCTTCAAGTGCGGAGTTTGCATGTTCTTCCTGTGTCTGTATGGGAATCTGGTCATCAGGTGAATCGGAGATGCTAAATGGCTCCTAGGTGTGTTTGTTTGTGTCTTTGCCTTACAATGGACTTTCTCGAGTCTTTCTAGGTACATTTATGTAAGACCTTTCCATAAATCTAAATATTGATATTTGTAATTGGTGACCATATTATGTGACAATTTACAGAACAAGTCACAAATATGTACTGTTGGTTTGATATGGATAAGAATCTTTGACCAGTGCAAACTGTGATGCCAGAGCTTCTCCAGCAAGAACATCCATTGCTCATTAATGTGCTTGAAGGCTATCTTATCTGATCCCTTGACAGAGAAATGTTAATGCTGGCTATGACAGAACGGTGTCAGCACACCCAGTGCATCCGAGTGTGGTTCATAAAGGACACCCTTTTTGAGCCTTGTCCAAAATTTAAGTACCTGCAATGGGTAAATTTGCATCAGATTTTGACCACGGAGTAATAGATGAAGGACTGTTCTGAAGATTCACATATTCATCATTCATTTTACATCATGTGGATGTTCAGGTCCTGGGAAAGTGATTGATGGCTGTACTAAGGTAACAAGGCAAGCTGTCAGAGTCAGTGGGATATTCTGGATATAAGGAAATCTTGAATCCGGGCATTCATGTGGATGTTATTTGACAAGTACCTCCCTAAACATTGTTGCAGACCAAGTCATGGAAACCATACTGTCTAATGGTTGTGGCCTCTTTCAGCTGCCAAGTGTGTGATAACAGACAGTTTCAAATGGTCTCAGACCACTAAGCCATGCTTTTCTGCGCATATGTAAGCATGCCAAATGAAGACAAATTTTTCTAAAGGGAAAAACGAACTAAACTCATTCCTCCTGCCAAGGAAGGCTCAGGGTGATAAGTTTGTGGCTGCTTTCGTGGTTTGCTTGATTCATGCAATATGGAAACAAATTGGCCTAAGGTTTAAGGCTCAAGGCTTATGGCATACACAAAGCTACAGTCTTCCACTGCTTAGCAGTGGAACAAATTAATCAGGAGTCTGGGGGTTGCATGATCTCATAAAGAGACAGCAGGACTAGTGAGGAGTAAGCCACAGGGGCCCAAGGGATTGATTTTACTGTGAGTTAAAGGGTAATGCCAGGCAGTACCAACCCACCTGTTGTAACACAGTAATGCAGAGCCTTGAATGGTTTTATGCTTTTATAATAAAGCAACAAACACTATAATATACAAAATAATCACATAAAAAGCAATACAATACAAAATTCAATAAAAAATTAGCACTATTAAAGAAGATTGGTTATCTAATGAACTTGGACAGCATTATCCATCATTCACATGTTAGCCAGCTGGGGTTTGAGCTCTAAATGAATTGTGAACAACAAGTGATCTGAGATTTCATCAGCGCTAAACAATACAACTTTAAAGTTCACTTACATTGTGAACAAAAAGCTCAGGTTGACAGGTCGGAAACATTGTAAAATCACCCTTATGAACTTTTCTCATCACATAAAATAAGCTTTTGCTCTGCTTGGAAAAATTAATAGCCTTTTTTTTTTTATTAATTCCCGTTTCCTTCATAGAATCATACTTTTGCATTGAATATAAACAGTGACATTGCCACAAAAACTGTGTCTTCCCTGTGATGGCCTGCTGACCTGTCTGGTATGTTTCCCATATATATATATATATATATATATATAATATATATATATATATATATTTTTTTTTTTCATTAATTTAATTTTTTTTTTTAAACTCGCTAGGGTTGCATTTTGTAAATTGCTAAAGTAACAATCGTATTGATATTTCTGAAAGCATTCTTTGTTTACAGCATTTTTCCACACCTGCCTATATATATATAAATTGGCCTTGGCTTTGGTATGTTACCTTGTGTCACGTGTGTTAGGGTTTGGGCACGCTAGAGGGCGCTCTCTGTCACGTGTGTTGTATTTTAGACACGCTAGGCGCTCTCAGTCACATTCAGGGTGTTTGTCACCACGAGGTGTTTAAGTGCGTAGGGTGCTCTGTTTCTGACTAAGCACCTGAGCCTGCGAATGGTGTGCATCATTGGGAGGGCTGACTATTTAAGCCCGATGAGTCAATTGAAGCGCGACCAGATAGGCTATGCCTGCACGTAATGGTAGTTTTTGTCAGTCAGTCAGTCAGTCAGTCAGTCAGTCAGTCAGTCAGTCAGTCAGTCACCTGAGTAGTAACTGCAGTCTGAGTTCTTGTTTTATCTGTTTTTCTCCGCTGTTTAATTAAACCTGTTTCTGAACCCCTGGCTCGGACCTGGCGTCCTCGATGCCACGCCACCGTTACAGAATGAGCACGCTCAGTACGCAGGCGTCACGAGCCACGAGCGACGGGGTGCGTGCTGTGGCGGCAGCGAATGCACTGTCGTGGGCGCTGCAGCTGATGAGGACCTGGGGCCGGCGTCTTCTCTGGACCTCGCGAGCATCTGGGCGGTGAGGAGTGGAGTGCGACGGGCGCCCGGCCGGCCCACGGCAAGGGAGCTAGGCGCCCGTCTGAGGGCGATGTCGCTGCTCCCACTCGATATCATCAAAGATCGAGCCGCCGGGATCGGTCGCGCTTTGTTCCGGATGCTGATCTCCGAGGCTACAAGGCGCGGCGCTATCTCAACACGCTGGACGCGTGTTGTTTTCCGCCGCAGCGACATGGAAGCGGGGCCGTTGAAAGGCTGGCGTTGCGCCTTGGCGGGGCTACGGCGTCAACCAGCGCCGCGTCTCAGCGCGAGCTTGCAGCGTCAACCACGCGCAGCGCTCCGCGCGGAAGCACAAGAAGCCAACCACGCCTTGTACCGGAGTCAGCGCGGAATTCAGCGCCAGAGAAGCGCGCGAGAGCACGGCGGCAGTAACCTCGATCGCCCGGCCGGAAAAAGCGTCGGCGTGCGGCTGATAGCGAACCTGGCCAGCGCCGTCCTGCGAGGTTGGTAACCATGGCGCCTTTCGTGTCCCGACAGCACAGCTCAGCGCTCCGCACGACAACAGCTCAGCGCTCCGCGCAGCGACAACCCGCTCAGCGCTCCGCACGCTTGACGGCACAGCATCCAGCGCGCACGCGCTGCTTTAGCATCCCCGCGCCGCACGCGGCTGGCACTGGCGTCCCCGCGCCGCACGCGACACGGCGTCCCAGCGCCTGCAGCTCTGCGCTCCCGAGCGCAGCGCGCCGCTAACCACAGTCGCCAGCGGAGGTACGCGGCGCGGCGATGGCGGAACCACGGCCGCGGAAATCACCACGAGAGGTTGGTAGCAAGCGCGTCTTTCCGTGTTCTGGCGACAGCCGGCGCCCACCAAGAATGCAAAAGAAGGCCGCCCGCAGCAAAGAAGCGGGCAATGGCGAAGGCAGTTCGGACGCCAGAGCAGGAGGAGGGTGAGACCACTTCCTGCATCGTGCAACCGGGATGCGACCGAAGCCCTTCAACAAGAGCGGCATCAAGAAGTCGACCCCAAAACCAGCTCCATGAAGCCATCTGCTACACAGAAAGCAGAGAAGGAGCAGCTCAGGTTAGTGCAAGTTTAAAAGGAAAGCAGGGTGCAAGGAGAATTGAACATGAGGCTGCTGTAACCATTCAGGCTGGTGAGGAAACACATAAACAGAAAGTACCTGAAGCTACTGTGGGCGGCAAGGCGGTTCAGCGATATTATAGAGCTGAAGAAGTAAGAGTATGAGGCAGAAATAGAAGTCTTTGAAGGAGAAAAAAGGGGCTGTTGTTCTGCAAGCTGCATTCCGAGGATGAAGACCAGACAGACTCTGAAACTGAAGCACCAGGCTGCCACAGTTATACAAAGGGCTTACAGGGCTCACTGTGCTCGGGCACGATACTCATACATCAAACAGACTGTTCATTGCAATCCAGCTGAAATTGTCGTTCCCTGCGTGAAGCAGAAAACAAAGAAAGGAGTTTTGACATTGGCTCCGCTGCAGTATTTCCTGTAACCTGCTTCAGGGTCAGAGAGAGGTCCAGAAGGGCTGTGATCCTGCACCATCAGGCGCTTCCCTGATTCAAACTGCGTTCAGAAGACACAGGGTAACAAGTACCGAATATTGCAGAAGATTGGCCATCTTCATTCAAAGATATTTTAGGTCCCTACAGTGAGGCAAAGCGAACATGAAGATTCCTGGTGTTTGAAAAGAAAGTCAGCGATCACGCATCAGGCCACCTTTAAATTTGGCTGAGTGCGGAGAAACATGGGCAGCTATGAGACCAAGCTGCTGTCATTGTTCAGGCTGCTGGGAGAGTGCACCAAGCGAGATCTGTCTTCAGGAGGCGCGCTGGGCAACGGTGGTGCGTCAGAGAGGCGATTCCGGAAGAGAGCGGAGACCCGGGACCGACCCGACAGAGGTGTCAACATGCTGCAGAAGTGTTTGCAGTCAGATCCAGAGTGGAGCCGGTGAGGATCGGGCCGTGTGGCACAGAGAGGCGAGGACAATCCAGTCCCACCTCGGAGGTGAGCAGATCAGCTGCAGTAATGTTCGGTTTGCTGAACAGGAGGTTGCTGACGGGACTCTACCATCAACTGACCCGAGGAACATGCATGCCACAGGTGAGCATCACGGTCTCGAAGGACCGGAGGAAGGAAAAGAGGTCCTTCGATTCAGATACATGCTGTAGGGGGTTTCCCAAAGGACTGGGGAGGAAGACAGAACAGAGAGAGCAGATCGTGGGCTGGAAACACGGAGGTTGAGACTCCAACTACTCAGGAAGCTGGGGCTAAAATAGCCTGTGGAGGGGCAATTGCATCAGTGCAGGACAGAGGCTGAGACAGGTGCAGGACCAGCATCGCTCTGCAGGCTGACCTGAAGAGAGAGGCCGTCATGAGCCAACAAGCTCCCGAGCTAAGAAAACCAGGTCAGAGGCAGCCCAGAGATGGGGTGGCCCTCCTTGAATCTCTACTCTCTTCTCCAACTTCCAGTGCCTGCTGGAAACCAGGAGGCAAAAGCCGAAACAGAGCATCGGAGAACAGTCCAGCGGGAAAGCGGGTAGAATGCAGAGGGCAGCTGCCTTCAGGCTAGCATCGGCTCGCCCGCGCTCAGCAAACCCCAAAACAAGGTGGCGTTTGGAGAGGAAGCCGAGAACTCACTCAACGTGAGACCAGAAGCTGCTGGGACACTCGTCGCCAGGCTAGCGACCAGGTATGACCCAGACAGGAAAGGGCAAAAGACACCTGCGCGAATCAGTTCAGAGCGGACCAGAACCGGCGCAGAGAGAGTCGGGAGAAGCGTGGCAGAACCCGACCCGACAGGAGTTTATGTGAGCTTAGACTCATTGAAGACCTCTATAAACCCTGTAGCGTCTCTGTGTGGCTCCTCTCGGGTCCAGTCGAGTCCAGGCTTTCCCGCGGGGTCAGGTGAGCCCCAAGACTTCAGAGACCAGTGCAGGCACCGGTCAAGGGATGGGCGGAACTGCTGGATTCCCCTCAGCACCACCAGCTGCCACGACACTGACTAGTGCCGGAGGCCCTTTGTTTTTTTTTTTTGTTTTTGTATGGACCTGACCATGTGTCCTGACTAGGGACTTTTGTGTTGTTTTTGCCTTCCCCCTGAGAGTTCGTGCGTTCGGGCGCTTCCAGGGCGCCCTTGGGGTTCTGTCCGTGTGTTAGGGTTTGGAGCGCGCTGGCGCTCTGTCACGTGTGTTGTGTTTGGGCACGCTGGGCGCTCTCGGTCACATTCGGGGTGTTTGTCACCACCGAGGTGTTGGAGTGCGCTGGGGCGCTCTGTTCTGTCGCGCACCTGAGCCCCTGCAGATCGGTGTGTGCATCATTGGGGCTGACTATTTTAAGCCCGATGAGTCAGAACAGGCGCGACTCATTAGATAGGTATGCCTGCACGTAATGGTGGTTTTGTCAGTCGGTCAGTCAGTCAGTCAGTCAGTCAGTCAGTCAGGTCGGTCAATCACCTGGTAGCCAACTGCAGTCTGAGTTCTTGTTTTGTGTTTTCTCCTTTGTTTAATTAAACCTGTTCTGAACTAAACCGGACCTGGCGTCCCTCGGTACCACACCACACGTTACACCTTGATATCTACTCTATCCTCATTTTTATTTTTATATTTCCTAGCTGCTCAGTTGTTCAAAGGGTTCAGAACTAGACTTATGTGAATGCATATTTAGATTTTCCTCTTTTTTATTCATTTTTATATTCATATCTTCCTTATAGTGGATGGGCTCTTTCTGCTTCTGTGTTTTTTTATATTCACATCATGGAACTCAGGTTACTGAATCCCTGCAGTGAATAGCAGAGTAAATTTGGTTTTATTAACCATTTTTAGACAAACAGGTCTATAAAAACATTTTGCATAATTGTTGTGTATAATACCTGACTGAAGGTTAGGAGAAGGTTATTACAGCAGGATAATGAGCAGACAGGTGTTAAATTACCCAGCAGGGAGACAGTTTTACTCAAACTGTGATCATTTAATTGTTTGATTTGAAATCTTTAATCTGCAAACCTTCCGACCAGTTCCAGGGTAATAACTGTGCTGCTGCATTTTCTCATGCTGGCATGTAATTAGTGTTCATCACTGAAAGAACTGGATACATTGATTTCTTCATTACAGCTGATCAATTATAAGTGATTCTTAAGCTCATGTGATCAGATCATGTTTTCCTGGAGTCTAATTAAAATGATGTGTAAAAGCAGTTATAGTTATGCAATTATATTCAATTCAATTCAATTCAATTTATTCTTGTATAGCGCCTTTTACAACAAAGTTGCCCCAAGGCACTTTACATTGATAACAGGTTACAGTAATAGTGTTTTTAGCGGACTGACTACGGAGGAGAGGAACCAAAAACTCCACTATGTGGAGAAAAACCTCTGAGGGTCCAAGGTCAAACAGCTGCCCAACCTTGGGTATACTAACAGTACAGAGTTGGTTTGGTTTTAAACTCCAGGGTCCAGTGAGGAGTCCCAAGTTGCTTTAGGTACCAATGAGCCGCCAGGGTCCATGGCGCATCAGATGCATCACAGACCAGATGGTAGCTGTTGTTGGACTCAGGTGATGATACAATGGGCCCCGGACATGTGGGGAGAGAAATGGAATGAAGTCCAGTAATAGGCAGGATCAGTATTGACAGACACAGAAATGAAACAACAGTCGCGATGGCATATGCAGCAGCACCAGCGACATTACTAGTGGTGCACTGCGATTGGTCTTGAGTAAGCTAAACTAAAGAAGTAAGTCTTCAGCCGTGATTTAAAGACCGAGACTGAATCGGCATCCCATACAGAAGCAGGCAAGCTGTTCCACAATCTAGGGGCCCTGTAAATGAAAGCTCGTGCTCCTATACATTTATTTATCACGAGGACAATTAGAATCTTTATTCTGGGATCTAAGTGGGCAGTTAGGTGCTTGTATAGGTAGTAAGCAGTTCGGTTAGGTATATTGAGGCCAAGACCTTTAAGTGCCTTTATGAGTTAAGAGGAGGGACCTTGATCAGCCCTATACCTAACAAGCCAGTGAAGCGAAGGAGAGTATTGGGAGTTATGGTGTGCCTGCTCCTGCTAACAAATCTAAGCGGCTGTGTTCTGAATCTCTTACGCTGTAGTGCTTAATGTGCCCTGAGAGCTTCCAGAAAGTAGGACATTACAGTAATCTAATCTACTGTATACAAATGCATGTACTACTTTCGCCGTGTCTTCCATTGACAGAAAACGCCGTAGTTTGCGTGTTCAGTGCAGGAAGCATGTCTTAGCTGCATTAACATGAAGTTAAATGAAGATTTGAATACAAAATAACACCAAGGTTACGTGCCAGAGTACTAACTGAAAACTTCAACCCTCCATCCCGGATATGCGAAATGAAGTTGGCCCTGTCTACATCACTACTACAAAACAAGAGCAGCTCAGTTTTTCAGAGGGTTTAGTGAGAGGAAGTTATTATTCATCAATCCCTAATATCACTGAGGCAGCTAATTAAGAAGTGCCGGTTGATGCTTTATCACATGATTTAACGATAAGTATAGCTGGTATCATCAGCGTAGAGTAAGTAACTAACATTATGCTTCCGTATAATAGTGCTTAGTGGGAGCATGTGGGGAGAAGAGCACTGGGCCCAACACACATTATGTGGGACTCCATAGTTAACTAGTACTGACATGGTGAGGGTGCCATAATCGTATTTGGATGAGTAATGTGATTTGTGAATGGAGTTGAACCATTTAAGGGCTGTTCATTAATGCGACAGTGGAGTAAACCTATTTACTAAAATGGAGTGATCTACCGTGTGTCGAATGCAGCACTAGATCTAACAGAACAAGAACAGTAATGTTTCCTGCATCACTCCGAGACCATTATATCATTCACCACTCTAGATAGGCAGTTTCTGTGCTATGGCCAAGCGAGGCCTGATTGGAATTTATCTAAGAGGTTATGCGTAAATACAAATATGACTGCAGTTGTCATAACTAGTTTTCTAGAATCTTAGAAGAAACGGGACATTAGAGATAGGTCTATAATTGCTTGGTGAGTAGAGCACCTTGTTCCAAGGTGCTTCAAGTTTCCTAACTATCATTCAGTGCCTAAGAGCCATCCATCTCCTGCCCTCCACTTTGACTATCGTCGTCGCACTCCACCCATCATCATGAAGTGCTTGAGGAGAGAAGCTGGTCATGAGGCACATCAAGTCCCAGATCCCCTCCTCACTAGACCCCCTGCAGTTTGCGTATCGTCCCAACCGTTCAACGGACGATGCAATCTCCACCACCCTCCATCTGGCCCTTTCTCACCTTGACAGAAAGGACAGTTACGTCAGAATGCTGTTCGTGAAACCTGTTGGCATTCCAACACCACATCATCCCTCAGCACCTGAGTGAAGCTGAGGCTGCTGGAGTAGACACCTCCCTCTGTAACTGGATCCTGGACTTCCTGACTGGGAGACCCCGATCCAGTCAGGATCAGTAACCTTTGCCTCAACACCATCACACTGAGCACAGGAGCCCCCAGGGCTGTGCTCCAGCCCACTACTATTCTGCAGTGACCCACGACTGTACCAGCCAAGCACAGCTCTGAGCCACATCATCAAATTTGCTGATGATACAACCGTGGTGGGTCTGATCAGCGCAGTGAAACGAGGCAACTTACAGAGAGGAGATACAAGAGCTGACGGACTGGTGCAGAACAACAACCTGTCTCTAGATCGACCACAAGACTAAAGGATGGTTGTTGACTTCAGAAGATCACGTCAGGACCACTCCACACTTATCATCAACACCTCACCTGTGGAGTTGGTCCAGAGCACCAAGTTTCTTGGTGTTCCACATCACCGACAACCTCCGTGGTCCCTCAACACAGCTCATCACAAAGAAGCCCAGCGCCTCTACTTCCTGCCAGACTGAGGAAAGCCATCTCCACCTTCATCTCCACCATCTTCTACAGAGGAACCATCGAGAGCATCCTAGTAGCTGCATTGCTGCCTGGTGCAGGAGGTGCAACGTCTTGGGCCATGAAGTCCCTACAGCGGAGTAGTGAGAACAGCTGAGGAAGATCCTTCGGTTCTCTCTGCCCTCTGTATACAGGACATTTCACCGCTTTCGCTGCATCCGCCAAAGCAACCCAGCATTGTGGATGATCCCTCCCACCCTTCCCCACACTCTCTTCTCCCTCCTGCCATCCGGAAAAGTTCCATGGCATCACGGGCCTCCACTTCCAGGATAGGAAATATTCTTCCCCTGGCCATCAGACTGTTGAACTCTGGAACCACCAATATCATGGACTCTTAAAACCCACCAATAGCTTGAACTCTTAGCGCACCACTTCACCCACCACTTCCTCCACTTTTCATTCTGTATTTATTTTATTTATCTCGTGTTGCACTCTGCACTTTAAATACAGTAACACCGCTCCACCACACTGCTACACCATAATGTGCCTGGGCTGCTTTGTTCCACAACACTGCAGCCTTCCACAGTGAATGTCTTACTGTCTGCGTGCCGTCTGTTGTTATCTGTCTTGTCTGTCTTGTCGCACTTGTTGCCCCGTGTTATGTCTTATGTTGTCTTGTGTTTGTCTTGTGTCTTGTGTTGTGTCTTGTCTTGTGTGTATACAGGGTCCTGGAGGAACGTTATTTGTTTCACTATGTACTGTGTATATGGCTGAAATGACAATAAAATCCTACTTGAACTTGAGCCTGAACGAGGTCCAAGTTAGGTTTTTAAGCTGTAGATCTCTTTCCTGCTGTTTTAAACGATTAGAGAGGACTACACCTGAGGTCAGGATGCATTCGTCTCAAAATATAGGAGTATTAAGTATTCCTAAGGATTCCTTCAGAACTTGGTTGGAATAGGATCTAGCCGACGAATTACAAGTGAGATTTGCTTTGGCTATAACAGAAATTAGCTCAAGTTGTCGATGAGATTAAAATCACTAAATGTATGAGCACTGTTCAGCTAATGGATTAATTTGAGGGCTAATAGGGCACATTTGGAGCCTAATGTTGTTAATTTTATCATTAAAAAACTTAAGAAACCTCTCGTTAGTAATACTACATGCTGGCCTTTTAGCAGTTTTGTCTGTTAGCTGAGCGAGTGTCGGAAATAAATAGCGGGGATTATGCTTATTTGTTTTCAATAAGCTTTGAATAATTACTCAGTGCGAGCACTATATAGAGCTTTCTTATATTGTTTGGTTAGCAGACCATAGAGCCTGAGAGGCTTGGAGACCTGTTGTCTTCCATCTGCATTATATACAGTATAGTATATTTTTAAATTACCTCGCTTTCACAAACAGTTAAATGCTGAAATGTAAGTACAATAATATATAACATAAAACATGGCATGTGTCAAAGGATATGCCAGATTTGTGGTTTATTGTTTTTTTTGTGCGGGGCAGCGGTGGCCTAGTGGGTAGGATGTTGGCCACATGATCGTGGATCGGCGGACCCCTTCCAGTGGAGTTTACAAGGAGTGCCAACAGGCAAGGTACCGTCCCCGTCCAGCTCCTCCCTGCGATGGGCTGGCGACCTGTCCAGGGTGCGTCCCCCGTCCTCGCCCTGTGTGCGCTTCGGGTTGGACACCAGCACTCCCCGCGACCCCGTTTGGGACAAGCGGCAGATAATGGATGGATGTTTTTTTTGGTTTTTTTTTACTACTGTTGTTTCCTGCTTAGGATATAGTTATTTTCACTAAAAATCTATGAAACTTCATTTGGCCTGAGGTGTTGTGTATAAGAATGTGTAAATAATAAAATATGATTGTTATTGTTTCTTCAAAAAATAAAAGTGGTTCAGGCTGTAAGTGTAAGGATTTTTAGTTTAAAAAAGCAAAAAATAAAAAAACTAAAGCCATTTTAGATATCTGCATTCTTTGGAAAGATGGGAAGGAGGGTTTTGCTGGAAACAAACTATTTTTACTTTTTACACTTTTAATAATAACAAGTAATAAGTAATAATTATAAAGTGAAATAAAATGAAAGTGTCATCAGTCATTTCTGCAGCA
>CM029389.1:10417822-10514944 GCA_017165825.1 Hepsetus odoe
ACTCTGGGTCGGCTGGAAATTTTATCTCATCCTCCTTGGTGGCCAGGCTCCTCGCTCCTCAACACCCCCTGTCCCACACTGTGTCAGTGCGGAAGCCATCCCCTTTTTGGTGTTATCGCATTCATGTCACAGTTAGTGCTCGGCATCCCCTGGTTTAGGTCTCACAATCCAGTGGTGGATTTGAGAAAAGGGGTAATAAAGTCCAGATCCCCTGAATGTTCTGCTCACTGCCCCACTCCGATGAGTTCCCTCCAATCCACCTCGGTGGAGAGTCCCCTTGCTCATTTGTCTCCCTCAATCCCGGCCGAATATGCTCGCCTAAGCAGCCCTCCTGTGTTCAACGCCAGGAGGGCCACTCAGCTTCCCCCACACAGACCATGGGACTGTGCCATCAAACTCCTGCCCAGCACAACCCCACCTTGTCCTTGCATTTTTCCCCCTTTGGGGCCCGAGACAAGAGCGATGGAGGAGTACCTGGCTGAAGCGCTTCAGCAAGGGTTCATCACACCCTCCACATCACCGGCCTCCGCTGGGTTCTTCTTAGTGAAGAAGGATGGAGGGCTCCGGCCATGCATTGACTACCTGGGACTAAACGGCATCACTGTTAAATATCGAAATCCTCTTGTCCCTGCCGCCCTCTAGCAGCTTCAAGGAGCGACTATCTACACCAAACTGGACCTCTGCAGCGCCTACAACCTGGTGAGGATACGGGAGGGGGATGAATGGAAGACGGCATTCAGCACGATGTCAGGTCATTATATGTACCAGGTAATGCTGTTTGGCCTAGCGAATGCTCCTTCTGTCTTCCAGTCAATCATCAACGACGTCCTGAGAGACATGTTACGACACTATGTGGTTTGTATGTTAAAGTGGAGATGTGCAAGTTCCACTGCTCTGAAACCTCCTTCATGGGGTACCATGATGGGGTTTGGGGGCTGCGCTGTCCCAGCGCCATGGCAACCCAGAGAAGCTGTTTCCCTGTGTCTTTTTTTTTTACGTAGATTGAGCCCCGCGGAGGTCAACTATGACACAGGGAACCACAAACTCCTGGCGATCAAGGCTGCACTGGAGGAGTGGCGCCATTGGCTAGAGGGTGCTAAGCACCCCTTCACGGTCCTCACCGACCATTGCAACCTGGAATACATCCAGCAGGCAAAGCAGCTGAACCCTAGGCAGGCATGATGGGCACTGTTTTTTACGCGGTTCGACTTCCATATCACCAACCACCCGGGTTCCAAGAACCAAAAAGAAGATGCTCTCTCGCGTATGTTCATGCCACTGGAGATGAACCCAGAACCTGAGCCCATACTGGCAATGAGCATAGTGGCCGCCCCGGTACAGTGGGACATCGAGAGAGACATTGCCCGGGAGGACAGACGGACTCCGCACCTCTGAAAAGGTGAGACAGAAGTATTGGTGGCCCACGCTGGTCCACGATGTTCGCCAGCATGTTCGTTCGTGCACTGTGTGTGCGAGGACCAAAACGCTGCGAGAACTGCCTGCCGGTAAGCTGTAACCCCTTCTTATACCCAGTCGCCTGTGGTCGCACATAGCCGTTGACCTAGTTGTGGATTTGCCATGATCGAAGGGATATACATGTGTGTTGGTAGTGGTGGATCGGTTTTCGAAGGGGTGCTGGTTTATCCTCTTTTCTGTTTTGCCCTCAGCACGTCAAATCACAGAGCCTCTGTTCCAGTATGTGTTCCGATAATATGGACTACCAGAGGACATTGTATCTGACTGTGGGTCCCAGTTTACCTCCCGGGTGTGGCAGGCGTTCTTCCAACAACTTCCAACAACTCACGTCTGGCCATCATCCAGAATCCAATGGAGAGCACCATTCAGGGCCTTGGTGAGTTCCTATGGGCATACTGTAGTCAGTGACAACACGACTGGGCTGAATACCTGTGTCAGTATGCACAGAACTCCCTGCGTCACTCCTCTACAGGGATGACCCCATTCAAGTGTGTGCTGGGCTATCAATCTCTGCTCTGCCCCTGGGATCCCACACCCACTGACGTGCCTAGTGTCAATACTTGGTTTCGCAGGGCGAGACAAGTCTGGGAGAGGGCTCATGCTCACATCGAACGGGCTGTCTGCTGTTTCCGCCTCCAAGCCGTCAAGCACCGGAGGGAGGCTCCACAATACTGTCAAGGAGAGAGAGTGTGGCTCTCCACTTGGGACCTCAACCTGCGATTGCCAAGTCGTAAAACTCAGTCCCAGGTTCATCGGGCCCTTCATGATTGAATCCCAAATCCTGTCACTTATCATCTACAAATACCCTCCCACATGCACGTAACCCCCTCTTTCCATGTGTCTCTCCTTAGACCCGTTGTTACGGGACCACTGGCATCCTCAGCTGGGTTGACAGACCCCCCAGAGACAGACAGCAGATCGGCGCACCAAGTCGCTGCGTTCCTGGACTCCTGTCGTCACCGAGGCAAGCTGCAATACCTGGTCGATTGGGAGGGGTACGGCCCTGAGGAGCAGAGCTGGATGCGAGCCAACGACATCCTTTATGCCCAACTCAAGCAGGATTTCCACCAAAATCATGCTAATCCCCCCACTCCGAGACCCAGGGGCAGACCGCCTCGTTACTCCCAGCCAGACTCACTCACCTCCTGATGGGGGTCCCGGAGTGCACACTGGGTTCAGAGACTGGAGTCCAATCCTAAGCGGGTGGTACTGTCACGGCTCCTGCCAAGCCCCGGTCATGGCCACAGTCCCGGTCACCGGAATTCTGACCGTGTTTTCCATAACGCCCAGTCATCACCACCCAATCCCCCTCAGCTGGCTGGCTAAGTACTTAAGGAGTTCCAGACCGACCCAGACTCGCCTGTACTATGTTGCAGCTGACCTTTGTTTGTATTCCCACAAGACTATTGTTTAATAAAGCTCAGAGATTGCCACCATGCACTTGCGCCTCCTTCCCTCCTCAGCATGACACCTGTCTAGTGTCCTGTCCTTGTCAACTCTATTCAGTATCGTGTCCCAGTACGCTGCTCCCAAACCAATTCATATGGCATGTAATTATTCACACCTCATGCCTCCAGCTCTAATGTTCACTTGTGGACAGTTTGTCAGCCCTTTTTACCCAAATTTTATTTTGCCCTTATAATTAAATCTGTGTTGCAGTGAGTTTAATCTAGATTTAATAGAGGTCTATTAAACCTGTGGTTATAGTATTTTCCTAATTAATTATTATTAGTAGTATAATATAGTAGTATTAGTAGAATTAACTTAAAGATAGCCTTTTCTGACTGGCTTACAGGGAATGAGCTTGCTCCTGCTGACTATTTTATCAACATATGAGAAATACATTAGGGGCATTCGTTCCCACATATACAGCTTGTATAAACTCTTTAGAAAAGCATTATAAATAAAAGTGAATGCTCTGAATCAGCTGCACATGGATGTAAATTCAAGATGCTTATTGTCATCCATTTCTTGGAGACCTATTGTTACTTAAAGTGTGCAACTTAAAGTAAAGCCCCACTGCATTAGTGACCTTATTTTGGGGGAAATGTTGATAAGCTGGTGTCTCAAAATCTAACTATTCTTAAACATTTTAACTAACTCTTTATGCTGATCAGGTGTGTTGCTTACATATTTAAGGCTCTGGAATCAAACAGGGTGGGTTTTGTCTAGAAGTGGATGCATACAGATGAGTAAGTCTGGGCAAAATAATAAAATTCAGCATTAAAATATTGCTAAATATGACCGTATCACTATATCAGATGTCTTTTATACAATAGTTTGTTCAAGCCAGACAACTTCAAAGTTGTTCTGCCCTTTATAACAGCACTAGGCACTGGTTGCTAAGTAACAACTTATTCTTACTCTGAAAACTTTAGGCTGAAGCTCAGACCTAAATTTCCACTTTAAAACATATTAAAGCAAAAAGAACAACAAAAAAGAATACATTACATAATTTTTATGAAATAATCTCTCATGAGCCTGTCATGCTGCATTGTGTGACAGCAAACCTACAATAAAGTCTGAACCTGTTGTTGCCCCTAAGCAAACTTTCCAGTTGGCAGCTCTAAAAGCAGAACAACTAAACTAGAAATCTGCCAGAAATGAACAGAAAACAACTCTGCAAATAAAATGAGCTGTGAAATGTACAATTCAAGGAAAAAAAAGAAACAAACAAAACTAAACTGAACCTATTAGGACAGTTTTATGGCCTTATCCAGAATGGAAAAAGCAAACCTTACATATTCAGTTTTCACTTATTTTTTCTTTATTTATTAATTTGTTTGCTCTGATTCTGCTGGTCTAGTGGTCATCTTTTGTGGCTGTTACAAATCCATTTAAGAAACACATTTAGCCTTCACTATGACTAGGTTATGTCTTTTTCATGTAATGGGGTGTCAATCATCTAAAAAAAATATTTTTGCAAGGAAAATATATGTGGAGGATGTTAATGGGCAGCGGTGGCCTAGTAGTTGGGGAGTTGGCCTCAGGATTGGAAGATTGTGGGTTCAAACCCCTTACCAGTTGGTTGCCCTGAGGTACCCTTGAGCAAGGTACCATCCCTGACACTGCTCCCTGGGTGCTTTCATAACTGCCCCCTGCTGCATGGGTTTAATGCAGAGGTCCAATTTTGTTGGACCTCTGCAATGGCAAGAATTCTGACTTATTTCTTTTTTGTCATATCAGCTACATCTTCATCTGTTCTGATAAGGCTTTCCTCAAGATTTCAAAAAGTGTTTGTGGAGTTGAATGCTCATGTTGAATGTTGCAGCAGGGAATTAGTGAAATCAGGTACTGATAATGGATGAGAAGGCCTGGCTCACAGTCTACATTCTTGTTCCCCTCAAAGGAGTTGATGGGTTGAGGTCAGGAACCTGCTCAGGCCAGTCAAGTTCTTCCACACCAAAATCAACCAATCATATCTTTATGGAGTTTGCATTGTGTACTGGGGGCAGAGTTATGTTAGACTAGAAAAGAGCCTTTCCCACATCGTTCTCACAGAGTTAGAAACATTTTGTCTATAATGTATAGGTATGATGAAGTACTAAGATTTCCCTCCACTGAAAAGGTCCTATACCAGCCTCTGAAAACAACTCCCTACCATTATCCCCTACTACAATAAGCATTTCTTTTGGCACAGTAAAGTCAAGCAGGTAACATTTTCCTTGGGTAAGCCAATCTTAGGCTCATCTATCAGACTGCCAGACAGAGAAATGTGTTTCATCACTTCTTAGAACACATTTCCACCACTGCAGAGTCCAGTAGTGGTGTTCTATGCACCACACCATCTGACACTTGCCATTGTATTTGATGATGGGAGGCCAGCATGTATTAGTCATTGAAACCCAGTTTACAAATCTCCCAGTTCACATTTTTTGTGTTGAGGCTAATCCCAGAGGAGCTTTGCAGTTATTGAGTCAATAGTGCTTTGGCAACTTTTATGTACTAGGCACCACAGCTCTGTTATTGCAACTCTGTTCCTTTATGTGTCACTTTACACCTCTTGGCTGAGTTTCTGCTGTTTCTTAATGCATCCTTAATGTCTTTTTAATGCCTAAGAAAAACATCTTTGAAGGACATTTCTACCTTTTTATTGTTGTTTCTGTGCAAAATGAACTAAAACTCACTCCAAATTAACATTATAAAAAAACTATTAAACCATTTTGAACTTAAATACAATAAAAAACCATCTAATGAAATTAAGTTCTTCCTGTCCTGAACATCACATTCAATACACATTTTCTCTATGATTAATGATCTATTGAATTTCTATTGTTTTGTGTAATGTCTTTTACATCATGTAGCTGTTTTCATCTGTCTTGCACGATATGCACCAATGGTAACACCAAGGGATAGCCTGCACTGTGTGTTATTGTGTATTTAAGCTGAATACAGTTTTGATGTCCAAAAATGCAAAATAAAAATAAAGAAACACTCCTCTCAAATGCATTCAAAGTTTTGATGTCCAGAAATGCAAAATGAAAATAAAGAAACACTCCTCTCAAATGCATTCAAAGTTTTGATTCCCAGAAATGCAAAATAAAAATAAAGAAACACTCCTCTCTGTCACGGTCTGTCGTGCCAGTGGTTCCGGCCGGGCACGACAGGTGGCGCTCTGTTCTGACTGACCACCTGGGCTTGTTTAGACACAGGTGTGCTTCATTGGGGCTCCTATTTAAGCCCCAGTGTGTCAGAACAGAGCGCGGTTCATTAACAAGGCTCTGCCTCACAGTTAATGGTGGCACCTTTTGGTTTTGTATGTTAGTTTTTGTTAATAAAGTTAAGTTTTCACTACCGGCTCTGTGTTGGCATCCTTCACACTGCCCGCCACCATTACAGAATGAACCGCCCGTACCTGGACGTCGCGAGCCATGAGGGCGAGCAGGAGCGTGCGTTGTGGACGGCAGCGAACGTCGTCGAGCAGACGCTGCAGCTGATAAAGGCCTGGAAGACGGAGGCAGCTGCTCTGGACCTCCGCGAGCATTTGAAGGGTGAGGAATGGGTGCGACAGACGCCGACGGCCATGGCCAAAGAGCTCGAGCGCCGTCTGACGAATGTGACGTCGCTGCTCCCACTCGGCCCCACCCCGGATCCCGAGCTTCGCATGGATCGAATGGAACCTCCGGATGCTGCTCTCCATGGCTGCAAGAGCACAGCGCTACCTCGACACGCTGAATCGCGTGTTGTTTTCTGCAGGTGACATGGAAGGCGGGGCTTTGTTGACGGCTGGAGTCACGCAATGCGGAAGCACAGCGCAAGCCGCGCTGCCCGCTCCACAATGCGGAAGCACGGCGCCCACCGCGCCGCCCGTTGCACAACGCGGAAGCACAGCGCAAGCCGCCCCGCACGCCATGCAACACGGAAGCGCGGCGCCCACAGCGCCGCACGCGGCTCAACGTGGAAGCGCGGCGCCCACAGTGCCGCACGCGGCTCATCGCGGAAGCACCGCGATAAATGAGCCCTGCACCCCTCAACACGAAAGGAAGGCAAAGAAGGCCGCTCGCAATAAGAGAAGCGAGGCAGTTTCAAAGAAGGCCGTTCCTAACACTGAGAGCAGGAAGACGGTGGAGACCACTTCCTGCATCGTGCAACTGGGGAGGTCGACCAAGAAAGCCCTTCGCAACAAGGAAAGTGGCATCAAGAAGTCGACCCCAAACCCACCACTAACCCGTCTGCCAGGCCGACAGCAGAGAAGCAGCTCCAGGTTAGTGGGAGTTGTAAAATGAAAGTTCGGGTACAGATGTGGATTGAACATGAGGCTGCAGTAACCATTCAGGCGCAGGTGAGGAAGCACTTAGGCAGAAAACACTACCTGAAGCTACTGTGGGCAGCCAGGACTGTTCAGCGACGTTACCAAGCTAATAAGATGAGGAAGCAAGAAATGAGGTCTTTGAGAGAAAATAATGAGAGAAAAGGATGGCTGCTGTTCTGCAAGCCGCATTCCGAGGGATTGAAGGCCAGACAGACTCTGAAACAGAAGCACCAGGCTGCCACAATGATACAATGTGCTTACAGGGCTCACTGTGCTCGGATGCGATATGTAGGCATGAAATATGCTGCTGTTGCCATCCAGCTTAGGTATCGCTCCAAACTGGAGGCCAGAAAGCAGAGGGAGGAATTCCCTGTCCCATGTCCCTGCAAGCCTGCTTCAGAGGTCAGAGGGTCAGAAGGGAGATTGTCCTGCAACATCAGGCAGCTTCCCTGATTCAAGCGGCGTTCAGAAGACACAGGGAGGTAGTAAAGTACCAGGCCATAAGGGTGTCAGCCGTCGTCATTCAAACACATTATAGGTCCTACATTAAACGTGTCCGTGAGAGGACCAAAGGACTCTTGTCCATTTGTAAGAAGAAGACGGAAACAGAAACGAAAACGCTGTCTCAAGACAAAGGTGAGCTCAACGGCAAGAGCAGCGAATTCAGAAAAGAGAGAGAGGTCCCCAGAAGAAAGCTGCAAGCTGTGGTAGGGGACCAAAGAGAGAGGCTGGAGGGAACGGATGAACAGAGGGACCAAACCGCGTGTCAGGCAACGAGGAGAGTCAGGACCAGTCAGGAGAAGTTAGAAGCTAAAGTAGCCGCTATGGAGGAACAGCTGAATCAGATCAGGGCAGAGCTGAGACAGGTGCAAGACCAAAACGTCGCTCTGCAGGCAGAACGGGGAAGAGCCAGGAGAGAGACCGGTAAACCCACTGAGCTGCAAGACCCATCCAGAGATGGTCAAGGAGGTAATGCACAATTTTGTATGTTTGATTATGGACAAAAAACTCAGTATCCGCTGTGTTTCTGAGAACCTGGACTCCATGAGATTCACCCTGCAGGCCCCTAGGGCAGAGTGTCACAGAGCCAAGAACGATTCTTCCATGTTTAGCTCTTTTTTAGACTCTTTCAGGCCAAGGTTTTCCAGTGGGTCGGACCATTCCTCATGGGACCCCGTTGGCGAGTCGGGGAGAGCAACGGCATTCACTGCAGCAGTGGAGGGATACCTCTCCTTTATTGCTGCCAGTGCACCCAAAAGAGTCTTCACACCAACTGTTCTTCCCCCAAACCTCCTGCTAAATGCCTGTGTGAATATCATCCCAGTTAGCGCAACACTACAACTAAACTCCAAGCAGCAACTGATTGATTCAGAGGAGGAGTGCTCCAGAGGCTTCGTGGGAGCCACCGGTGATGACAATCCAGCAGCCCAACCTGATGTGCCTGTGGAGGACCCACGGACACCAGAGGCTCCGGAATTAGTCGAACCCCCTCCTAGTCAGAAGAGAAGAGTAACCCAGGTTGCCACGGGTAAAGTCATGACAAGCGAGAAAGACCGGAGGCAAAGCACGCACGGGGTAACTAACTCTTCCTCTCCTAACCACAGAGATTCCCCTGTATTTGGTTGTTTTTCAGGTGATGACCAGACAAGGCTCACGAGCCAATCAGAGTCCTCCAGAAGCCCCACTACAAGGTCAGAGAGACAGGTGATAGAGGAAACATGGGACAGCAGAGAGACACCAAAGTTATGGACTGAAATGCTGGGATACCCCTCACCACCGCCAGGACTCCTGAACATTACTGGCCAGAGGCCCCTTTTTGTTGAGATTTGGGTGTTTGTGGGCCTGGCCGGGTGGCCCATAAAGGGGACTGTTCCAGTCTGACTGGGTTTTTGTTTAGCCTCCCCCCTGTGGTCTGGGTCGGTTGTTTTGACGCCTCAGGAGTTGCGTTTTTTTTGGGGGGGGGCTACTGTCACGGTCTGTCGTGCCCGTGGTTCCGGCCGGGCATGACAGGTGGCGCTCTGTTCTGACTGAGCACACCTGGGCTTGTTTAGACACAGGTGTGCTTCATTGGGGCTGCTATTTAAGCCCCAGTGTGTCAGAACAGAGCGCGGTTCATTAACAAGGTTCTGCCTCACAGTTAATGGTGGCACCTTTTGGTTTTGTATGTTAGTTTTTGTTAATAAAGTTAAGTTTTCACTACCGGCTCTGCATTGGCGTCCTTCACACTGCCTGCCACCGTTACACTCTCAAATGCATTCAAACTTAATAATTCTGTTTTTAAAATGTAATGTTGTCAAAACAATAAATACTAAAGTACTTATATCTGAAAATACTGCATAGTGTTTTTTTTCTACTTTGTCATGGCTCATCTGTTGAAAGTGTTAATTGCAGAATTATGGTTATGCGGCCTGGTGCAAAAGTCTACATCCCTCGCAGCCACCCCATGAGCTTCTGAAGAGCCTACAGATCAAGCCCTTTCACTTACACCTCACAACAGAATTATTCATATGGTGTGGAGCTGGACAGGTTGGCCCTAATTTAGAGGAGACATCCCCAGGCCTCAGCATCCCTTAGGTATTCTCAGAATGAGAGAGAAACACCAAAAGGCAGAATGAGAGCTCAAAGAGAAAGGGAATAAAACATGGCCTTGTGTGGACCCTTTTATCTTGTTCTCCTCCCCTTTCTGTTTTGCAGAGAAATCACTGAAGAGAACCGTCCCATCGGCTCCTGCGGGACATGTTGCACGACTTGGCAAAGAGAAGAAATGCGCAGAAATGTCAGGAAAGTTTTCAGATAAAGAAATATTAGCTTTCTCCTCCAAGGCTGATAACTGAACCTCAAAAAGACAATAGTGGAACTAACATCAATTCACCTTTTCACTTGTACTGTGATGGCAACACTTTATCAGAATTTCATCATTACAGTGCTGTATTGGGTATTGAGTTTTGTTTGTTTGTTTTTGTAATCATATTTTAAAGTTTTAATCTGGACTGCTTGACTACCATCTGTCACAAGACTGTGAGGTGGCTTGTCCTGTGCAAGGCATTCTGAGCAAAGAGCTCAACCAGAAAAAAGAAATATATCACATATTAGCTAAAGTGACAGACTTTACTTAAAAAGAGACTTATTTGTATTCATATGTGTTTTAGGTTTTGTGACTGTTCAATGAAAAGTTTGCATAATGATTAGCCCTTAAAAGATATATGATTAAGTATCAGATTGATGTAGAAATGAATGATACATACAAGGAATAACATGACCATTCAAGAAACAAATCAGTTGTCAATTTATTTATATGAAACTTACATTCTGCAATGCCCATGTCACACTAGGATCAACAAGCTGGGTTTGAGCTGATAGGCCACTCATAACAGCTAAAAAACTATTCCAGATTTTGACTTTTGTTGTAGTACATTTTATATTTTGTATTTTATATTTCTGTTTTCTCTTATGTCAAAGGATTTGACATGTGGTTTTCTCAGAGGTCCACTCATGTTTATCTAGTTAATACTTATTTTAAGAAGAGGGAGGAGCGTAGTGTGAAAAAAAGTGGCAAAATCTGCACACATTTGGATTGTATCCTTTGCAGGAGGGTCAGTCTGAAGGAGATTAGAGACTGCATAGGGGAGAGGATAACCTTGGAGGTCAGGAAAAGGTGGAAAGTGATGGTGGAAGTTGAAGAAAGAAGACTGCAAAAGGTGAAATTTAGGTTAAGACAGGAGTTAAGACAGGGTCTAGGAGGCAGTGAAGAGTTACTAGATTGCTGGGCAACCACTGCAGCATTGCTATGAGGGATATATAAAAAGGTGCTTGAACATCTCCCTCTGTAACTGAATCCTGGACTTCCTGAGCAGCTGCGTCACTGACTGGTACAGGAACTGCAACATCTCTACGGGTTGTGAGAACAGCTGAGAAGTGTCTCTCTGCCTTCTGTTCAGGACATTTTCTCCATTCGCTGCATCCGCAAAGCAACCAGCATTGTGAATAATCACACATACCTGTGCTTCACACTCTTCTCCCTCCTGCGATCCGAGAAAAGGTTGCGTAGCATACGGCCCTCCACTACCAGGTTGGGAAACAGTTTCTTCCCTCTAGCCATTAGACTTTTGAACTGTAAATGACTCTTCAATAACCTGCAATTTCTGCAATTTTCCTGTTTATGCATTGATCACCATTTATCACCACTTACCGATAGTTATTCATGTATCTTTGTTACTCTGTACAGTCTAGTTACAATGCTGCTGCTTGAGTTATACTGTCCAATAATACTGCTGCTTTGTTTCAAAATACTGCTGCACTCTGTCGGATGAATGTCCTGTCTCCTGTCCTGTCTGTTGTTATCTACCCGTCTGTACTCTCAGTTTTGCCTGCAGTTGTCTTGTCTTGTGTTTTATGTCATGTTTAATGATGCCTTATGTGTAGCACCACGGTCCTGGAGGAACGTTATTTTGTGTCACTATGCACTGTGTATATGGTTGAAATGACAATAAAAACCTACTTGACTTGACCCCTAACGGGAGCAGCCGAAATAAAAAAATGTACTAAAAACAATCGTAATTTTTACAGGACGTTTTAATAACTTATCTGGTTATTTCAGTTGCTGTGTTTATAAGAAACAGATACAAAGCTGCAAATGCAGGGTATTAGAAACTTTTTTTTTTTTTGTTACTTAAGGTTGAAATAATCAGTGTGAGTGGACAAGACTAAACTGCTGTAGGATAGATATGAATGTGGGGTATTGGTGACCTAATGAAGTGAAAAGTGAAGTGAAAGTGACAATTTGTCATTGTGAAACACAGCACAGCACACAGTGAACCACAACGACATGCAGCCTCATACATGCAGCAGGGGGCAGCTATTGAAAGTGCCTCGGGAGCAGTAATGGGGACAGTACCTTGTTCAAGGGTACTTCAGGTCAACCTACTGATCAGGTCAACCATACAGTGCTGAGGGTAAGGGATCCTAACCACTAGGCCACCACTGCCCCATGGTTAATGGTTAGGTACCCTGACCTCAGCCCTTTTCCCTGGGTGATGTTGGATTCTCCGATTGAGAACCGAGGTTCGAGGAGTCAGTGATGAGGCGAAGAGGTTTTAAGCTATATCCAAGTTTATTAACAGATGAGTAACAGAGTTCTTACAAGATGTTCAAAGGACTGGTCAGTGTTCCTCTCTATGTTGAATCCTTTCTCTCTCTAACTTGCACAGTTCAGAGTGTGCCTTTTTATCTGTCTCCGGGAGCTCCAAGGCCCCCGGGGGAGACACCTAATCTAAGACTGTGACCTTGTTTGGGTGTTTTTAACGTGCAAAGAAAGTGTTACTCAGAAGAGAACAGAGAACAGAGAAAAATAGAGAATATATGCGTATATATAAAATAAGTAAGTAAGTAAAATCAAGCTACAATCCGTCAGTGATAAGTGTATGGCTGCCAACTTGGGTGGATTGGGAGTAAATGCAGAGAAGCATTCTGTTGTATATGTTGTGCTGTGGTGTGTGTTGCTTTTTGTGATCTCACACAAACCTTGGATTTAAACCGATATTGTGTTTCCATACATTGAGGAAATAGATTTGTGCATTTTGATACTTTGCAGTATCTCTTTTAAAGAAAAACTTGTTTGTCCATGACAGAACAAGGACAAAAGATTGTTTGGAGCACAGGTTTCGTAAATTGAATAGTTTATAAAAACGGGCCTCCAGTTATGTCCAGTTTCACCACTCACTCTATGCTTTAGGGGACAATACTGTGTGGATAAACATGCTTTGTAGGTAAGCATTTAGAATTATTTAATTTTTGTGTGTATAAAATAGCCAAGGCTCTTCTTTTGAGGCCATCTGGACATTTTGGTCCACCCATGAATGTGATTTACAGGACAAAGGAATCCCAGGGGATTATTTTTAAAGGTTTGCCTAACAATGCAGTGTGCTTTTGGGGAAAAAAAGAAAGCAGTTCGATTTCGGAAAAAAATGCTTTGATTGTGGGGGTGGTGCTTGGTTGCATATGATGTACTTGTTTGCAGAGCAGTGTGTGTCTTATTTTGCTGAGTGAAGCATGTGGGAGGGAAACAAATGCACTTCCCACTGATACTCACAGCTATCATTTCTATTTGAAGTGTGAGAAAGGAAAACATGCACTTGAATGGAAGCACTTTTCTTTTTTTTTCTCTCACAACTTGCACCAACAACCAGACTCTTTTCTCAACTTTCTAAATCTGAGGTTTGCATCTGCATACTTATTCTCTTAAAAGTAAAGATTATCAAAATGTTTATGAAAGTGAAAGTGACAACCCTTGTCATTGCGAGGTTATTTCTTGCACATACCAAAAAAAATCTATACTTGGTATAGGAGCAACATTCTATAAGGGTTTAAATTCTCTCTACATTAAAACACTTTTCATAAGACTATCATTTAAAGAAGCATCCATTGATTGCCCTTTTGCACCAACAGGAAAACTTTTCTTGAATCAGTTCTGTTAAGAATTCTTTAAACCTTCCAACATTTTCTTTCTCTTATTTCTATCAGTGCAAATCAAAACTGCTGTAAAGATGTTTCATCAGTGCAGGAAGGGCTACAAAATGAAAATAAACAAGGGGATCCTGCTCACCAATGTTGGAATGATTCCTGCAGGAAAAAAAAAGAAAGTTTGGTTCCAGCTTGGAACATTATTGAGGTTCCAAATCCATTTTAATTTTGGTTAAATGCTGGTTCCCTGTAGTTGGAGAAAAAAAACCTCTTTTTGGCACTTTAATTTTAACAGTGTGATTATAACTGTGGCTTTCTTTGTCTTTTTGTTGTTTGCTGCACAGATCATACTAAGCAGTGCTGCACCTCAGTGTCATTGCTGGGCTTTGAAATGTCCAGCCAAAAGCATCTTGTGTCAAGAAACCAACCCCTGATGAAGAACTAATGGATGATGAAAATAAATTGTGCCTTGTCAGGTAAGTTATCATCAATAACCTTGCATCTGTGTAGTGAAAGGTAGTTAGTGTTGACCTAACCAACAGAATTTATTGATTACGTGATGTGCATTTTTGTCTGTTTAGTATGTACAGTACTGTGCAGCATTTTTTCACAACTGCCTAAAACTTTTGCACAGTACTGTATAACAGAGAAAGTCACTAAAAAAACAATCTTTCAAAACAGCTACATCCTAATTGATATGCCAGACCTTGGTAAGAGTTAGGTTGCAGGTACAAATCCTTCCTCCTCCAGCCTCCAGTATCTGATAAATTAAAAACATTAAAAAATGCAAACAGCACAGTAGTGCAGTGTTTAGCACTGCCACCTCCCAGCGAGAAGGTTCCCAGATGGAATGGTCTGGGTCCTTTATATGTGGAGTTTGCATGGTCTCCCCGTACCTGTGTGAATTTCCTCAGGGAGCTCTGGTTTCCTCCCACCATCCAAAGACATGCATGTCAGGTAGACTGGAGATGCAAAATTGTCCCCTAGGTGTGAATGTGTTTGTCAGAACACTCTATGCCCTGCCATGGACTGGTAACCTGTCCAGGGTATTTCCCTGCCTTTTGCCCACTGAGAACTGGGAAAGGCTCCAGCACCAATCACGACCCTTGTCAAGTGGCTAAGAAAATATAAAACATGAAACAGCTTTTCAAAAAATAGTGCTACTAACACAGATACTGAAAATGTATTCATTAACCAAAATTTGTTTACACTTCTGATGAAATAAATTATGCTGATATTTACTATGCAGTCAAGAGTGTACACTCTCTTGTGGTGAAGGTTAATTCCCTTTGCATGAACATCCAATACTTTGTATTCAAGGTCGTTTTTCATTAATTTACAGTAGCATTGCATGAATTAAAAATGTTTTGGATGTTTAATTCTTTTCATATCCAGAAAATCCTGAAATACCTTCTTTTATCCAGTTTAGCAGCCTCTGTCTACTGAGTGAATGGCTGTATTGCCACATTGGTTTGTTCATTGCTGATGGAGGTCTGGATAAGGATACAGAAGACTTTCCACACAGTTTCATACACACACATACACACACACACAAAACACAGTAAAAAAAGAGAAAGGGTTTAAGCTGTCTTGTCTTTACACTCTCTTTTTCAATTTTGCACGAACACACATACACATACAGACTGGCAGGTGTAATCTGTAGGGGAGCAGATTGCCATGACGATAATGAGAAGGCCCTGATTGCTCTAACAGACCCTGAGGGCTGCAGGCTCTAAAGATGGCCTTGGCTGATTTTGATGGACAGATGCAGTCAGGACTGTGTCAGTCAGCAGCCTGACCCTGGTCTTGTGGAAAAGTCAGAAAACACTGCAGAACTACACCCAGTATTTGCTGTTTCCAATATGCAGTACTTGGTACCTAATAAAAGTGGTCAAAGGAAGGAGTACTGGAGAACCTGTGAAAGGCTAATAATAAGAGTTCCCAAAGAACAAATTTAATTTCAAAATGTTAGAGGCCAAACTATTGTAAATCAATTTCTCTGAAAAAATGGTGTTCTTAGCCATATTGTAAAAACCTTTATGTGAAGCAGGTTTTAAAGGCTTTAAATGCTTGAGACATTTGGTTAATTACATGATTAACAACCACTCTGAATTACTTTCTTAGCCATTAAAAAAAAAAAAAAAATCTATGGAATTCCACATTAAAGGAGCATTTACAGCAACCTTTGTGTTTATCATAACTGTGTAGCACTTTGTATCCACATATTGGTTATGCATAATAATTCCCTCTTTTCAGAGATCCAGAACTGGAGATCCAAAATGTGTTTGCATGTTTATTTTTTTATTTGCATGCAATAAGGATCTGATCTGTCATATGATATTAATTAATACATTAATACATTAATTAATTGCCCATTCATTGATGTAAAATAAACCTCCAATCTCCGAAAAACAAACAAACAAAAAAACTCTCAATATATATACAGTCAAACTCACTTTTCGTTACAAAACCACACCATGACAACAAACAAAATTCTAAATGCTGGCCAAGAATTGTCATCTAGTAATGTCATCATTTATATTGTAACTAAACTAAATTGACATGGAAGTAGTAGCACCACTTTGCATCTTAATGTAGCGATTGCGACGTTCACTGAACGATTTAATAATAATAGTAATAGTAATAGTAATACTTTTAAAATTGAGCAGATGCCGTCTCCACCACAATACACGGGACAAAACTTCCAGTAAACCAACAAGTGTTTTAATATGTACTCCCTAAATAACATAGAATATAACACAAAACAAACACACAATCCAAACAATGAATGTGCACGTATTGAGTCCAACAGTAATGATCAGTCTTTTAAAGGTGATTCCAGAGATGGGTAGTTGGCAAACGGAACAGTCTTACCACGAAGGAGATGGAGTAGGAATGATGGAAAGGACGGGTGATGTAATCCTGGTAACTAGAGTGAAGTGGGTGTCCAAATAGTCCAAAGAGGTTAATCCACAAACAAGGAAGACGAACTCTGACAATCTTCTTTGTGAACACATATAATACACATACCACAAAAAGTAAGGATTATAAACAAGAGACACGGAAACTTAGTTTCTCTCTCATACTCCTTCTCTGCCAAACTTTTACCTGACCACTCTTCCCTCACTCTTTCCAAACACTGCCTCCCAAAAGTCGAAGTGTTATTTCCTCCTGTATTGTGGTGGAGACGGCGTCTGCTCAATTTCAAAAGTATTATGGAAATCGTTCTGTGAATGCCGTGATTGCTACTTTCAGGATTATAAGTATTGCTCCCATTATATTTAACATAGTGTCTCTAAAATATTATATGTTATACATCGTATTTCACTTCCTGTCTTAACAATTTGCCGTTCTGTTATATTTTGGGGTTGTTTGCTATGTTTATTCATTGCATGGCATTCATTACACTGTGTTTTGCTGGATGTTTTTTGTGTTGTGTTGTCCCGGTTATTTCTGGATCTCCATTTTTGTAATCCGTGTGTTATGTGCTTGTGTTTTGGCAAATGGTAAAGCTCTTTAAAGGGGATAGAGTTGCCGTGGTGGTAGAAACATGGCTGAGCCTGATCAGAGTGACCCTGATGCTTCTCTCACTACGATACCTCCCACTGTTACTGTTCCCACTGTTCCCACTGGAGAGGTTACTCAGTTAACCGACCTTCTTGGTAGCATGTATATCTCGGAGGTGAAGGAGGGAGAGGGTGAAGAAAGTGAAAGTGAAAAAGTGAAAGTGACTACCCTTGTCATTGCGAGGTCACGGCACAGCACACATGAACCACAACGAAATTGGACCTCTGCATTTTACCCATGCACACTCAAACCCGTGCAGCAGTGGGCAGCTATTGAAAGCGCCCGGGGAGCAGTGATGGGGACGGTACCTTGCTCAAGGGTACCTCAGGGCAACCCACTGGGGTGGGAATCGAACCCACAATCTTCCGATGCGGGGCCAACTCCCTAACCACTAGGCCACCGCTGCCCCAAAGAAGAGGTACAGATGGAGGAACAATTAGCAGGGATGCAACAGGCCTTGGAGATGGCCAACAGTAAAATTGCTGAATTGGAGCAGGATCTTGCTGAGCTGCAAGAAGCACAACAACGGGCTATAGAGAGAGAGATATCCTTAAGGGAGTTCCTTATGGACCGGGTGAGGGCCAGTGAAGAGCGTGTGGAGGTACAGCTAGATACCTTAGAAAAGGCGTTAGTAGATTGTTTAAAAAGGAGGGATGAGCAGTGGAAGAAGGAGATGAGTCATGTCCCGCTCACTAGTACCCCCAGTCGGTTCTTTGGAGACCGAGACAGCTTTCCAGCTGAAGGCCTCTCCACTCCTCGATCACACTCCACATACCTTCCTATTAAGCCCCAGTTCCTTGAATTACAACCCTGGCATGGGGGATGCCCTCACTTTTATCGAGGCATGCGAGGAGTTTTTAGCTCTTCATCACCTGTCTGATCCAGAAGTGTTGGCTTTATTGTATATGGTCCTGCAGGCTTCTGCCTGCAATTGGTGGAAGGCTGAACAGTCCAACATAAAGACATGGCATGAGTTTAAAGTTGCTTTTTTGGCTGCCTTTTTGTCCTCGGGTTTCCAGGCAGAGTTAGAAGAACAGTTGCAAGTCAGAGTTCAAGGACCTCAAAAAAGTATTAGGGACTTTGCACTATGACTTACCGTGCTCTCTGCCTAAAGTGGAAGCCTGAGGTGACTGAGGAGGAGGTGGTACAGAAGATTTTAGATCATGCCAACCGCCAAGTGACGATAATTATGCGAGGGACAGTGAAGACAGTAGCTGACATTGTCCAGGTGGGCACCCTCATTAAAAAAAGACCATGCCAATCAATGGGATTATTGGTCCCGGGTTCAGGGGGCTAAAAAGGGATGACCTGGCCCTAAGAAAAGGGGAGCGATGGTGGCCGAAACCAAGAACTCTCCGCCGATCATGTACTGCACATAGCGCCTCCAGCCCTCATGGCAATTGAGGTCGTGGTGGGGAAAAGGAAAGGCCCAGCCCCTCTGGACACTGGATCCACCTTCTCTCTGATTAGTTATTCCACCTATAAGATTCTATGACCACCCTCAGGGAAACTTGCCTGAGTGCCTTCCCAGCAGTTTGCACTGGCAGATGGAGCACAAAAGCCTGTCCTCGGCTGCATTCCGTTACACCTCAAGGTGGCAGCTCATTCACTCGCAATTTAATTTTTTGTATTAGCTGATGAAGATTTGGCGTGGCCTATGCTTCTAGAATTGGATTTTATGGCTAAGAGCCGTATCCGACTAGACTGGGCTCGGGGTCGGAACAGTCTTCCCCCATATCATCAGTCTCTATCCTCCCTGAGCAGGATCATAGGGAAGGGGGATTTTGTGGAGAACAATGATCCAATCATCCTCTATGTTCCTGTGGAGCTCCTGGAAAGTTTGCGGAGTGGCCGGGCTGCAGATCTTGGCCTTACCTCCTCTGTTTTATTTAGGCCCTCGATCTTGGCCTCTCAACCCCAACTTTCATGGCAGGAACTACCCAAGGAGGTATAGGAGTCCCCCGAGGTGAGCCATCTGTTGCGACAGTTCCTTTCCCTGAAATCCGCAGTCCAAGGCTATACCTCTCTTTGTCGCCACTCCATCACCCTAACTGACCGTAGGCCTGTGCGCAGCCACCCTTATTGGGTTTCTCCTCCCAAACAGAAGATTATGGCTGACCAATCAAGAAGATGTTGGAAGAGGGGATCATTGAACCTTCTACATTGTAGAAGCGTAGGCTGCAACAGTGGTTTTAGTCCCTAAACCAGATGGGTCTATGAGATTTTGTGTGGACTTCCGGCAGCTAAATAGTAAGACCGTGTTTGATGCATACCCCATGCCGTTGATCTATAAAATTTTAGAGTCTTTCCAGGGAGCCAGTGTTTTTACCACTCTTGATTTGCTGTCAGGATATGGGCAGATTGCAATGGACCCCAGCCAGAATGAACTGACCACCTTCACTACCCCTCAGGGGCTGTTCCAGTTTCATGTTTTACCCTTTGGCTTAAAGAATGCTGCAGCCACCTTCCAAAGGCTCATGGAGAGGGTTCTAGCAGACCTGAGGGGCCATTGCTGCTTTGTCTACATTGATGACGTTATTATATCCTCCTCAGACTCTGCCCAGCATCAACATGGCCTTCAGAAAGTCTTCCAAAGGCTTGAAGAGGCCAGTCTCACCCTCAGCTTGAAGAGTGTGTTTTCTTTAAATCATCTTTAAGGTTTATAGGACACATAGTTTTGGGTCAGGGGGTTAAGGCTGACCCAGAAAAGACAAAGGCCATCCTAGAGTACCCCATCCCAAGAAACTTGGGAAAGAGTTGCAGAGGTTTTTGGGGCTAGTAGGATGGTACCACAAGCTTGTTCCCCATAACGCGGACAAGGCAGCACCATTGTATGGGCTGCTGAAGAAGGGAGCAGCTTGGGTATGGGGCAATACCTGCCAAAAGAGCTTTAAAGACCTGAAGAACTTGATGATACAATATCCTGTCCTGGGCCATCCCGACACAGCCAAACCTTTCCAGCTCCACACCAATGTGAGTGAGATGGGGTTGGGTGTGGTCTTAACCCAGGACCAAGGGGAATGTGAAGTACCCCTCGCATTTGCTTCAAGACTTTTAACCGGAGCCGAGAGGAATTACTCTGTATCGGAGAAAGAGTGCCTCTCGGTAGTGTGGGCAGTCGAGCGCTGGCGCCGTTTTTTGGAGGAAGTGTTGTTTGAGGTTGTTACAGACTTACAGACCATGCCGCACTCACTTGGGCATTTAACAACGCGAAGAACTCCTCTAGGCTAACTTGCTGGACCAATGCATGCCGAAGGGGAATCAAGGTTTTAATTACCAACTAGTGGTACCTGAGATACTGCATCTCCCAGTTCAACATTACTGCCACAATAATCCATTAGGGGGTCATCTTGGTTGTCTGAAGATTTTGGAAGTGGCATTGTGGCCCACGGTCTGCCAAGATACTTGGACATATGTACGAAACTGCCACAGCTGGCAAAAGTATAAACCGTCCAACAAGCCTCCTGTGGGGCTGTAACAATCCACACCTATCACTGAGCCCGGGGAGATGTTAGGCGCAGATTTGTTGGGGCCCTTCCCTAGAAGTGGCCGGGGAAACTCCATCCTCCTAGTAGTGGTTGATTACTTCACAAAGTGGGTGGAGTTGTTTCCCCTCAGGAACAGGAAAGTTTTAGTGAAGGAAGTTTTTACTAGATGGGGAACTGCCAAGTTTCTTGTTCCAGACTGGGGCAGTCAGTTTACTGGCCAGGTTTTTAAAGAGTTCTGCAAGACATGGGGGAGGCTTAACAAAATTACAACCAGTTATCACCCCCAGACCAACCTGACCGAGAGAGTCAACCGCACCTTCAAGGGTATGATTGCCTCATATGTGGAGGAGGAACATCAGAACTGTGACACCTGGTTAGCCAAGTTTCACTTTGCTATTAATTCAGCAGTCCAGGAATCCACATGACACTCTCCTGCTCAACTAGTGCTGGGCCGTTCTCTTAAGGGCCCTTTTGACTGGTTCATTCATGTTGCACCCTCCCCTAAGTCGAAGTGAACGTCAAGACCAACTACAGGACCTGGTGAGGAAAAATGTCGCCAAGGCACAAGAGGAACAGGCAAGGACGTATAATCAAGGACGTTCCAATCCTGTGTACCATCCCAAACAGTATGTATGGATTAGGACTCACACTCTCTCCGACGCCGCCCGAGGTTACTCTGCCAAGTTGGCTCCTAGGTGGGCGGGACCCGCTGAAATAGTCAAAAAGCTAGGTCCAGTTAACTATCGAGTGCGACGAGGGGAGAAGATCGACACAATAAACGTGATGGACATAAAGGCGTTTTACGGTCCTCTCCCATGTGACCCAGCTGTGGGGTGGTATATGTGACACTGCACATAATGCTACCATAGCTGATGGGCATAAGGGAGGTACCCCCTAGGCTTGGCATGGTATTCTTCCAAAAAGCCTGAGGGCGCTCTAGCCCCAGATTAACACCGCACTTCCCCTTTAAGAACTTACCTGGTATAATCAGGTGACTAATTAGCAGGAGGGAGGCAGTGTTTGGAGGGAGCGAGGGAAGAGTGGTCAGGTAAAAGTTTGGCAGAGAAGGAGTATGAGAGAGAAACTAAGTTAACGTGTCTCTTGTTTAAAATCCTTACTTTTTGTGGTATGTGTATTATATGTGTTCACAAAGAAGATTGTCAGAGTTCGTCTTCCTTGTTTGTGGATTAACCTCGTTGGACTATTTGGATACCCACTTCACTCTAGTTACTAGGATTACATCGACCGTCATTCATCCACCTTTCCATCATCCCTTACTCCATCAACTTTGTGGTAAGACTGTTCCGTTTGCCAACTACCCATCTCCAGAATCATCTTTAAAAGACTGATCAATACTGTTGGACTCAATGCATGTACTTTCATTGTTTGGATTGTGTGTTTGTTTGTGTCTATGTTCTATGTTATTTAGGGAGCGCTTTGTGCATATTAAAACACTTGTTGGTGTACTGAAAGTTTTGTCTCATGTATTGTGGTGGAGACGGTGTCTGCTTGATTTCAAAAGTATTACGGAAATCGTTCTGTTAATGCCGCAATCGCTACAATAACACAAGGATGGCTTGCTGTGACTGAGATTCTGTATTGCATCAGAAAATTTCATAATTACATAATTTGTCCATAGACATCTTTAATGTTAAAATGGATAATATTCATTCAGTGTATTCTCACTTAATAACAAATTATTCACTCACTCTCTCACTTTCATAATTGCTTGTCCTAATTAATAACTAAGAATGTTTTTACTTAAATACTACATATTCACTATAAAAAGCTATATTTATCCTAATGCATGTTTAATTAATGGGCTTTTAAATAAAATGTTACATTATCTTTTCATCGTAACCTATTTCCTGGCTATAATCAGATATCACACACATTAACCCCTGAGTTAGATAACTTTTAACTCTAGTGAAAGGGAGGGATTTGGAATACTGCAGAAAAAATTATAAAAAAAGGAATCCCTGTGGACTTGAGAGGCAAGGTAATCCTCGGCTGATTTCTCTTTCTGGTTCATTCATCCTGTGTTTTGTATCCTTTTAGGAATTCAAATTTATTTGACATGACAGAATGAAAGCGCTGCCCTGAGTGACAACACTAATACAATAAGAGCCTGTATTTCTGTCTATGTGCTGGCATTTTCCCTTCAAAATGAATCATTTGAGAGGCTTTAGCCCATAAAGAAATCAAGCACACAGACCTTTAATCCCATTTAGCAACTGTGCTCACTGACTCCGGCACATGTTCCTCTGATGTCTCCTTTATATTTTTTATTTTCTCTGTAGTTGATCCATGTACATTATGCCCTTATCTTCTTTCAAAGCACCACAGACACTATCAATACCTGTAAGCATGCATCCCATGTACATCTGCGGAAGGAGATGAGAAACTTCCTTGTTGCGCTGGGTTGCATCACAAGGAATTAAAAAAGAGGCCTGTTGTATTCACGCTTCCTCACTGACAATTTGGCTTCTCACCAACGACCCCCAGAAACCTGTCACAGCTGCTGCGGTTGCATCATACCACTCAATCAATCAGATCCAGCCTCTTCCTCTTCCTTTACAGCAAGGAAAGTAAATGACAGGACATCCCAGCATGTAATGTTTGTGCCTGCTTACAAACATGTTGTCATGATGCAACGCAGGGGCCATAACACCTGGACGCCAGCCTTGTTTTACATGGTGAGACTTTTGAACCCAGTCAATTGGAGCTGGCTTCCCTGAAGAGTGGAAGTTTCTGTTTATGGCTAAAGGCAAGCCATGAACATGAGGTGCAAAGCTACTGTTTGAGCTTTAATCACAGGCCTTTTTGGATAATGCACAAAATTTTCTGACGCTGAAGGAGGCATAGGCCTGTAAGGAGAAAAAATAGTATGAAAAAAGAAGTACAGTGTCATTTAATTGCTTATAATTGTATGTTACAGTAGGCAGAAACCCTTTACATGATTCTTTACAAAAAATGATCCTTCATAAATTAATGTAAAAGATTTTAGACCTTTTTAGCACCGTAAGTACTTTTCCATTTAAAATTCATTAGAGGTCATACATGTAGCAGTGTAAAAGCTATAAGAAATTATTATATGATGCTCCTATCACAACTTCTATCATACTCTTCTCGCATCTCCTTATTTTTTCAGTTTTAATTCTGTTAAAAATTAAGCACATTTTTCAAAAAGAACTCATATAATCTCTCACATTAGTTACTTCAGTTCATTTACAGCTTTTGTTCATGATTAACCCAAGTGAGATTCATGACAGTATTTGGTCTGATTATGAGAATTTTGTACTAAAAGTACAGGGTTCCCGTTACGGTTGTGAACAGCACAAGGAAAAGAAAATCAGGCAAATATGATATTTTCAAATGTAAAAATGTAAGAATACTATATTCATTCATTATCTCAACCTCTTATCCTGTGTAGGTGGTGCTGAAGCCTATCCCAATATTCATAGGGTGAAACAGCCAGAGTAACACCCAGAACAGGTTGAATACTATAAAACCAAAAGAAATTAATAACTAAGTGTAATACTTATAGCATAAATTAAGCCTATTATAGGCATTTCTGAAAATGAAGTTGATTTGACTTAAAATGTAAAGTTTATTTAAAACACATTAAGTATAGAAAGCACATTTTCCAAAAGGTCACGTATAAATGTCAATTTTTCCTCTTTTGCTGGTATGGAGTAGAGGAGTAGAAGTTTCAATTTTGAATGTGAATTTTTATTTTTAAACTCCATCTTTAGGCAGTTTTTCCTAGTTTCTGTCACCCTTGGTTTAATCACAAGGTGCTCAGACCTCCATGTTGCAAAACTGTTTGAGACTATTTCATTTTTAAAAAGTGATATGTGTAAAATTAACTTTGCTCCAGCTCCAGTGATTTTTTAAATTTTTCAAAATTAGTTTTGGCAAATTATACCACATAGCTGCACCTCCCATATCAAAAAATATAACCGTGCTAGGAGAGTTAACGTTAGCACACTTGTCATGTGAGGCACCACCAAATCTTTTTAGATTGCTGCTAAAGCAATTTCATTACACAGCTCACATTGCTTAGAGAACTCTGCCAGTTCTGTCACAGAGTCGCATGTTGGCTAACCACCAAGAGAGAGCAAGGCCAAGCATGCTCTTTATGATTTCCGGCAACAAAAGTCTGAAGCATTGCTTCAGTTCTCAGATGGTTGCACCACATGGGTATGAAAGCCACTTATAAAAGCATGAGTACTTTTAATAGGACTGAAGACAAACAAAGTTAAGGTGAGCTTATGATGTTGTAATTCGTCACATTTGGCAGAAGTGCAGATATAAGAAAGTGGGTGTTAACATGTTATTTAAAGTGATAAAACTATCCCCAACCTGAATGTGTTCATTAACACTGTATTGTACACACCAGTATGGACAGAGTTTGTGTGTGAGCTGGTCTTAAGTGCATAACCCATCATGCACGACTCAGCGGGAAACGCCAGCCCCAATGCTTTGTCTCTCGCTTGCCTTTCAACTACAAAGCCCTGTTGAGAGGGGATGAGAAACAAACAGCCAGCCCTCTCTCTTTCTAACGCTGCATTAAAAAAATGTCTGTTTGTGAGCGCAGGCTTTTCATCAACGAGCAAAGAGGAAGTTACATGCAGGGCACCTCCCTAAGAGATAGGAAAAGCAGTCTTCTCTTCTTCCTTTTTACTTTTCTGATACCAAAACACCCGAGCTGCTTCACCTTGATAAGATTATTACAGTAAACAGCATGTGACATATCAGAGATGCTTTTTTCCTTCCCCACATTCAAAGGACTCCAAGAGATCCCAGAGGTCTTTGAGGAACCGAAGTCCATTTTATTGTCAGCAAAAAAAAAAAAATCATGAACATTTGTCACATTCTTCGTTTTCCGTTTGTGTTCAAAATAAATTAAAAGAGAAAAGATTTGACTTTAACATGTAGCAACGGTTAAAAATGCATTTAACTTTATCACTGCCACAACTCTTTGCCTTTACTTTTATTCTCATATCAGTGTCTTTTTTTTTCTTTCTTTTTAATCAATAAACATCATATGCAGTGGTTGCCCTTGATTTCACTCTGGGTGAAGGAGGTATTTCAATGACAGCTATGCTGCATTCCCCTCAAAAGCTTTTCTCGGATTCCCAAACATTTTCTGCATCAGAATTAGGCATTTCTTTCAGAAGCAGCTGTGTCATAAATATCTTCGTCATATTTAACGATATGTAACAAAATACCTCAAAGAATCTCTTTTGAAGAGTAAGTGAGGTGTAATTCTTTTACAAATGTAAGAAAAGTTAGTAAAGAAAACGTTGTGAATCGTTCTCATTCATGTCAAAGAACCCAGGCTTGTCTTGTTCATTGGCTGCATTGCATTTACAATTATAACATTTAAAACAGCTAAACAAAACTTTGAGCCAAAAAACCACTGTCACATGTGTAGAACACCAAACCACCTCACCACTGCATCAAATCTGATCTACAGCAGACCAATCAGCGTAACATCACCTGCTTATTCACAATTTGTCAAAAGAGGAAGTAGAAGAAGTAGAAAACCAGAAGTTGGGTCCCTACCCTTCTTGAACAAGGAATGTTTTTCACACATTCAAGTTTCCATGAAGGTCCTATTAAGGATGGTTAAAGTAAAACAAAAACACCAATGATCTTGACAAAGCTCACACACAAAGTTTTTGATCAATAATTCAAAGAAGCAATGTTTTTCAGGGAAGAAAACATCCCTAAGTCCTCAGCAAAAGTATCAGAAACAGATTTGGGTCTTTTTTTTTTTTTTTTTTTTTACTGTGTGACAAGATGAAATGATCAAGCCCCCCGCTATTGGACACAGAAGAGTTCTGCTGGCTGGTCAAAAGCCTGGTGTTGAACTTTTTTTCTGTTTATATGTCTATCCCTCAAAGCTATTCCTCCGCCTGGCAGATCACAGCATTTGAACTGCCAAGTCTCATTAAGTCACACTACTTGGTACCTTAAACATGTAAACAAACTTCTAATCTCAAATGTATTCCCCCCTCCCCAATCCTTCACTCAGTGGTCTTAACCCAGGGACCTTCTTCAAACCAGAACTGACAATGTTCAAGAAAGTTCTCTCAAACATCCATCATGGTAAAGCTGTGAAACGCTAGTTTGGATCTAGTTGCTTTGCCTTACCCTTCTAACTCCCCTAGTCTGACTACTGTCATGTTTTTTTTGTTTGTTTTTTTTGGGGGTTTTTTTAATGTAAGTCAAACATAAGGAGCTATGAGAAAATACCACTTCCTTCCATGGTTCCGTAAAGGTCTGCAAGTTTTTTGAAGCGTGGCCCCCAGTTGGTGAGGTAGTCATAGCTCTGTTCTGAGTCCGAACTCAGAGATTCAAGTGAGCTGAGCGACTCTGCTACCGAACCAGTGCCTTCGAAGGCATAGGTCTGCAGGGAATCATAAGGTGGCGCTGTAGGGTCCACATCAGCCTCCTTCAGTCGATCCCAGATGAACTCTCTGAACAGCATGTTGTCTGGAAGTGTCTTGTATGCTGCACTAGAGGCAACAGAAGCTGAGTAGGAGAAGAACGTCGGGGTCTCTGGTGTGACATCCCGTCGGGCTTTGGGATCACGCATGATGTTGAGGTTGCGCAGGGTGACCATATCAAAGGCCTCAGTGTCCTCCTCCCCACCACCTTCATCATCATAACGGACTATGTTCTCCCGCACATCTCGCTCATCTTCCAGGATCAGTGGCTCCTTCCGTCTGCGTCGCATCTTCACAATCAGCAGGACGAGCACTGAAAAGCACACAGAGACTAAAATGTTCAGGTGGAGATACTTAGTAAGCCTAAACTGCCATTTGGAATTTTGCATTTTACTTAAAGAAATAAACTAAAAGAAGATAAACAAGCTTTTTCTGTTATTTATTTACACCTAATAGTCTTCATAGGGTCCGACTTGTTTATGTTTCTCATCCACAAAAACATCTATTGCAATCTGAGCTCTACTGAATTTATTATTTATTATAATTCATTTCAAGTCATTTAGTAGGCTAATATATTCATGCAATTTAACAAAAAAATGCATGATGACTTTGATCAAAACATCCTCTGGCAAATTATTATGAGCTACTATGACATAATATAGTCAAAGGCGCCATAAAGTCTGCAACTTTGCCATGGAATTAATAAAGTTTAAATATTTAACTTTTTTTTTAATAGGCAACGTCTGAAGAGATTCATCTATCTACTTTCTAATCTATCCCATGGTGGTAAATGGGGGACTTTGGTCTCTGCATCACCTAATATCACCCCAACCAAAAAGAAGGGATGACCATTGAATAGTTCCTAAACATTTACATTCACCAAGAAAAATGGAAACACTATGGAACATTCCAAAAATATATAAGGTTGCCTATAGGGTTTTTGAAGCACTGGCTTCCTGATTTTTCCTCCCCTAACATCAAATTCAGCTCATGAGTGAACTGCCTGTTTTAACTGGTATGTCAAAGCAATAGGTTGAATCAGACTTACATTAACAAACTATGTAAAAGAAATAAAATGAACTGGATTAGGAAATCAAGGGTTTGGAAAAAGGGATGGGATGTTATTGGTAGGGATGATAATTCAGGATTGTTATTATGATTTTAAAAGTTTGAAAGGTTGTTGTTATGCATACAGTCTACTTGCGTTGAAAAGGAAACTTTCCTATTTTGCAATGTTTTTATTACTGATCAGTGTGTGGATTTGAACCAGCTTTTAGAAAGTAAATGCAAATTTTGTTAACTCTAATTGTAAAATGTCTAAAGCTGTTATTAAATCTACTTAGACAGATGTAATTAAATGTCATTACATTTGAATAAATAAAAGACATTAACTATATACTTCACACATCTAATATCTTGTCTGCAATACTTTTGCTTTGTCCCCATTAGCATCTGTCAGTAAATTGGCTGTATGTTCACAGTGGGCATGGAAAAATGGATCAAATGTTGAATTTCTTTTTATTCTCACTATAAAAGAAAAAAGGAAGAAGAAATCTCTTGCTGCTTTTACTGATCCTGTGATCCTGAGTGTGCATACAGAGACATTCAGAGTAAAATTTAAATTGTTAAGAAACAACCAGGGCCAATTAAAAGGGTGAATGCTGTAGCAGTCAGAACAGAAACACTTCATCTACTTTTTTTTTTTTTTTTTTTTTTTTAAACTGACCTTCTTTTGAATAACATTTCATGATGTACTTTGAGTGAAATTTCCTGTATGATTGGACCATTAGATATGGGTAATAATTATTCCCAATTAGAAATCACATTTTTTCCCCATTTCATTATCCTGTAAATTTGCAATATTTTGTTTCTGAAAGCAAAAAGATATTCCTGTTCATGTGTTTTCACATTCAAAAAGTTAGATTGTGACGCTGTCTGAATAACTGAAATAGCTATATATAAAAGTAAATGAGACAAAAATATTGAGAATCTCATTAGAAAAGCCAAAGAACAGGTAAAAATAATTAAAATCACTGTTTTGTGACCCAGCAAAACCATCAATACAGCTAAAGGTGAGATGGCTGGCATGCAAGTCAAGCTGGCACTCATTGGTTAAAAATTGTGGGGACCATCTTTTGGCATTTCTAGCCTCATAACCTCTCCCTTCTGCTTTCCCCCTGCTCTCATACAGGGTCTGAAAATAACCAACAGAGCCTGATGTAGACTGGCAAATGCCTAATGATCCTCCATCCATCAACCTCTCAGCAGGGAGAGTGAAAAAAATCACTCAGCGAGCACAATATGTCTATCCTCCAGGGTGTGTTGTATCTGTGGAGCTCCAAAAGCTCAGGGGAAGTGAGGAAAGAAAGGTGGGGGGTAGAGGGTGGTGATGCTAACACCACAATCAGGTGTCAAGGTGCTGGACGGGTGGTGGTGACTTGGATGTCAGGTGTCAATCGTACTGTTGTGTGCACTAACGAGATGCACTGACGTTTAAGTGTCAAAATGCATACTGGGGGAGTGTAAGTGCATGCAGCTCCTAGTGATTTTAACACTTGGTATGGTGCTTGAAGGTCCCTTGATCCTTTTTCCAGACCTGCAAAACTGAAATCCCCTACTGATACTGATACCAATATTGGTAAAAAGGGTGTGTCTAGCTTATTAATGCCTTAGTTATAATAAATAAAAACATAGGATGTAAAGTTCACATCAACATATATACACAAGAAAACAAAATGATGACTTCCACAGATTAATAATTCTCATTGGGACAAGGTTCCTTAATTCTTTTTATCCTGTTATCTGGACTTACAAAAAAGCCATGAAAAGCACAATGCTTTTTTTACATTTGTTCTTCAAGTATCATGCTTGGACCTGTCACCTGTCCACTAACAAAAGAAAGCTCAGTGATGAGTAGAAAATGACACTGATACATTTGGTTCAAATACATTATTGATACATTTGCTGAGTCTGATAATATCTTAATGGGCTGTTTGTGTGTTTCTGATGCCCCAGTCAAATGTATGTCAATTCAAAATGTTTTATTTTAATGCTGTCGAGATTGAAACATCCTGCTTTTGACATGGCAAAAGCTTTATTATGCCAAAGTAATAAGAGAAGATGTAACACTTTGATTCCCATCTCAGTTAACTGCTTTGATTGTTAAGTCTTGGTGCAAACCTTCAGACACAGGTGAAGTGTCTTTATTCAACAGCCCAGAATCATGTCCAACTTCTGGTTCTTGGCAGAATTTGAAAAGGAGAGTATCACTATATTGCATTCAGGGTTCATTTCAGTGTTTCGTAAAAAGTGCTTTAGGGTTGCTGTAAAAAGCAAGTATCTAAGGTGTTCTAAAAGCACATTTATTCAATTGATTTGTTTATTCAGCCAACTGCTTGTGGCCAGCAGGGACCACCATTTATCTCTGGGGCACCAGGCATTTACATGGTCTGAGCTGTAGTAAAGCCCATCACTGAGTATAGAAACAAAGTCCTCAAGCATTTTTCACTGCTGCTAATTAGCAAAAATAATACTGTGTCCATAGAAAGGCCTTTGAAGCACCCCTATTTGATCCTCCTGCAAAGATCAACTCCAGGTTATGCTAGATTTGCTCTAATTGAATTGTGTAAATGATCCATGATGTTTAATCAATAAGAAACAACTCTTATGTTCAGCATCTCTCCCTCTCTCTCTTGCCTGTGTGTTACTGTAATGAGTTGAATCACTGAAACTCAGGATCCCCTTCTCCCATCTCTGTACATTCATACCAGTCTCTCTCAGCATCAGCACTTACCTGTCTTAACATATCAGTCAGCAAATGTTACTCTGCAGCAGAGACATATAGCCTGTTCAATCTTTTTGAAATGCAAAGGTATGTACCAGTTTAAGAATGAGGCAAAAAGTATAATTTATAAACCATTCACCAGTATTGTCCATCCATCCATTCAATACATGAGTCGTTATCCTAACAAAGGTCTTTGAGGCCTTTGAGGTCTCTACTCAATTCTATCCCAGGGCTTATAGGGCTCAACACCCTGGACCAAAAAAGGGAGGTGACAAAGTATAAAACTTCAGTATACTACTATACAATAAAACAGTAATTAGGGAATTTTCATATACCAGTACTTTACGTTAGTATTTATTTTGTCTGACCATTTTTATTTTTACTTTCTATATTAAATAAGAACACCAGAACTTTTTAACTCCATACACTTTCAATAGAGACTCCTTTTGTTTTCATACACTTGAGGTCACACCTGTTCCTCTTCCAAACATTATGATTTAATATGTTTTACTAGAGTGAAAAGGTTTAATCAGAGTCCTTAGTTTGAAAACCCATTGATTAAAAAATTAATATTTAATATTAAACAAAAATTAATAAAAACTGCTTTTCTGGTTGTTGGAGCATCCCAGTGTGCTTAAAATCTACACTGGACCAGTTTTTTAAAATGGCCTCTTGGGGTGAACTGCTTTATTTCTGCTTAATAATGCATTCTTCTTGTTTAAATTGTATGAAAGTGATGCCGTAATGTTCCCTTTAAAAACTGCATGTTTGATGTATATGCAATAAAGCGAGAGCTGCACAAAAAAATTTGCAGATGATATGATAATTTGTAGCAAGAGTAGGGAGCAGCTTGGGAAGGCCCTGGAGAGATGGAGATATGCTCTAGAGAGATGAGTAATGAAAGTCAGTAACACAACGAGGGCACACATGACTGTGAATAAATGGAAGAACAGTAGAATGGTGAGAATGCATGGAGTAGCAGTGGGAAAGGTGAATGAGTTAAAATACTAGGGGATGGGGTAGAGAGGTGAAGAAAAGACTGCAGACAGGAATGGGTGGAGAAGAGTGGCAAGAGTGATCTGTGACAGACAGGCATAATCAAGAGTAAATGGGAAAGTTTTCTACATGATGGTGAGAACAAAAAGACAGAACTAAAGGTGGCAGAGTTAAAGATCCTGAGATTTGTGTTGGAAGATGATGAAAAGGATTAGGGAGGAGTATATAAGAGGGACAGCTCAGGTTGCAGAAGTAAGCTTGTATTGGTTTGGACATTTGGACAACAAATTTACACCACTGATTTTACCAATATACTCACATATGTGCAGCAAGGGGCAGCTATTGAAAGCGCTTGGGGTAGGAATCTTGCTAAAGGGTACATCAGGGTAACCTGTTGATCTGGGATTCAAACCCATGACCTTCTGATCCTGGGGGCAAACCCCTAACCACTAGGCCACCGCTGTGCCTACGCTGCCGACTGCTGCCTCAACGCTGCTTTTCAACACCACTAAATCTTTGCCATTGAACTTTCATTTTCTGTTTTGTCTCAGACTCATGTTTAACTCTGGCCTTGCATCCATCCGTCATGCTTGTGTTACTGTCTTACAGCACTGCTTCTGTGTTGAGAATGGTCCATGCTTAAACAGCAGTACTGTTGAATGAAACTAACCAAAGATGAACAAACTAGACTGTGGCTTATTTTTTACATGGCCTGGGATTCTATGTTTAAATGTACATATAAACATCTTGACAGTGCACCTTTAAAATAGATGTTTCCAGTAAACTGGACAGTGAATTGGCACAATGTGTTTCTTATAAATGAATTGGTTTGAACTTAATTCTTAAAGCACTTTTTTCCCTTAACCTCTCAAACCTTCTAGGTGTAGAAGTGCATCACTTTACATTTCCAGACAGTAGGCAATAGATTTCCACTCCGAGAGGTTTTATGAATACAAGACCTGACCAGGCTGCTCACGCAAGCTTAGTCAATATGGTCTCCAAAATGCACTTTTAACTGATGTATTTCCTGTGAATGCTCAGTTCATGTTAATAAATCCAGACAGCCCTGGTTCAAAAGGGTTATGTTTGTGTTTGAACACTACAGTGCAATTCTGACTGCTTCTAAACATAGACTAACTGTTCTTTTTTGCCAGTTTAATGCATTCTTTAGGAATTTGTACAATATGACATGTCTTGTTGACTATATCTTTTTTTTTGACATTTTGGATCATTAACTGTACATGTATCTTTATGGTCCTAAAGAAAATAAATGATGCCAAAAGATACTTTAAAATCTTTCAGAAGCACCATTTTAATTCCTTATAGAATCATACTTGTAAATATGGTGTTGAGCGTGTGCCTGTGTCACTTGTTACTGCTATCAGTCAAGAAACTTTGTGCTGACTTGCGACTGTTTGCTCATTCTTTAGAAAATTAGTCTCTGATTCCTGTTCTGATCATGACATGACTTAAAAATCTATTCAGACTGACGGTAGGTCCAGTTAATCCGTGCTTCACTACAGGCTCCATTCAGTGTCCGATGGGTGAAAGTGGCCTGAGGCTGACAGCTCCTCAGAAGACCTCACCATTTTCTCACTTGTCTCATCAGGCCTTGCAGCCAAAACAAAGCAATCACACAGCATCAACCACACCATGGCAGCCAGCAGATTGAGACTGATCTGGCTGGTGGAGAAGTGAGTGAGTGAGTGAGTGAGTGAGTGAGTGAGTGAGTGAGTGAGTGAGTGAGTGAGTGGCAAATTAATCAAAGTATTATGACACAAGAGTACAGAGAAAAAGAAAAGAAAATGAGGTGGATATCGAAAACTGGGTGAGGAGCTTAAAAAAAAAAACTTTTTTTTTTTTTAAATCACTTAATGAGGCTTGAAGGTACATTGGGCTGTAGGCCACTCATCAATCGCCACTGTACGAGTACGATACAAAGAGCTGAGAAGGAGTTTCATTATTATGGGTGAAATCTTGCACCACAGAAAAGCTCTGCTGCTCCTCCTATCCCTTTGAAGACAAAAATTTGATTTTACAATTGAAAACAGGGAAATTACAACAGAAAGCCTTTAAGCCTTTATCCACCACAAACAGTGTTTACTCAGACGCTACAGTTAGAATATGGCAACGTGCAGTAATGGAACAACAGGGACGACTAGTCAGTAATGAGAAGGCCTGAGAATGAAGGAACAAATACATCAATAACATGTAAAAATACATAAATATAAATATATATTTATATTTTATGTTTTTTAGAGACCATATTGACTAAGCCTGCTCATCTTCTTCTCTGTAAAGTAACCTTGGGTTTGAAAGGTTCTATATAAAGAAAATAATAATAATAATAATAATTATTATTATTATTGTTATTGTTGTTATTATTATTATTATTATTAGATATACCTGTATCTGAATCTGAACCTTTGTTTAGTGCGAAAAACAAGAGAAATTTAAATTGTTATGGAAAAGTTTTTAGAAACCACAATTTGTTTTTTTCTCTTGCCAAAATACTCTTGACTACTGATGCAACATTACTGTCAAATAACCACCAAAAGCATACAAAAGTAAAAGTCATAAACAGAGAATAAAAAGCAAAGCATTTTGAAGATATCGACTAGGACTACAATAATATACATTTAACAAAGGAGAGTAAATAATTTTTTGTCACAGTCTCTTGTTTTGAAACATTCTCAAACTCATGACTTTAAAATAATCATGAAACACTCACTTAAACCAGCTCCTGCAACAGCAACTGAAAAGCATTTAAGGTCACTATTGTAAGATTAACACTCTCAAAAAGAGGCAAATGTCATTGAATAAATAAATGTGGTTCCTCCATGAACTTATCAAAACGATTGAACATCAAAGGAATCTTATTTTTGTAAATAAAATGAGCATATGAATGTAAAGCCTTCATACCAAGGTACCCTATGCTGAGCCTAGGGGGTACCTCCCTTATGGCCATCAGCTATGGTAGCATTATGTGCGGTGTCACAAAACCATGTGGCTTTTATTAAAAGTTACAAACTTTTCTATTTAAAAACCATTATAATGAATGAAAGTAATACTCCAGTAAGATACGTTGTTAGAATGTTAAGAGGGTCTGATCACCAGGATTATCTAAACTAATGACTGTTGTAGGAGTTAAGCCTGTGTCTTACCCAAGAGTGTGAAGATACAGCCCAGGATTGCCAGCAGGGCTCCAGTACTGAGGCCTGCAGGAAGTGTGTAAGCCACGGCCCCGCAGGCCTGGGGAATGCCGTCCCCATCACAGTCACACACACGCACAGAAAGTGTGTTAGTGCTGCTGAGGGCAGGACTTCCACTGTCCACGATGAGCACGGGCAACTGGTAAAAGGCCTGCTCTCTTCTGCGGTATCCACCCCGTTTAGTCAACACCGATGCTGTGTTATCTGCAAGAGGTCAAAGAAAGGGCAGATTCATAAGTGATTTACAACATCAATAGTAAAGCAAAGGAAACATAAAAAACAGTTTGAAGCTTTCAACCCTTACACCTTGCCAGTCATTACCAGTGATGACGATAGACATGACAGAGACTTTTGTAAGTGCAGATCCTAAATATTTGGTATGTACTTGTCTGTAAGGAGAAAAGGAGTGTTTCATTAATTAATTTTAATGCTAGACTGGGGTTGTGCATAAAAAACCGCATACAGGAAATACAGACAGGATGCAGGACTCAGGCACAAAATTAGCTAAAGATTAGGAATCACTCTAAAGATAGAAATCAGTCAGTGAGGACATGACAGAAATAATTTGAGTCACTGTGTCAGCGCACTCTAGAAAAATCTCATCTTTATAATTATCCCTCTTTAGATTCTCAACTGTGAAAGAATTTGACAAAAGGTGAAAACTAGAAATGAATCAAATGCACAGAAGCGCTGCACTTTTCTCAGAGACAAAAAAAAGTGCATTGAGCACTGAAATTCTTGTTCAAGAAGAGAGGGTTCACTTAGAGATTAAATTATACTTTCAAATGCCTCCATTAAACTTAAAAAACGTGATCTGTTTGTGTCCCCACACTGTGAAAACCCCCAATTAACATTCATGGCTGTTCTAATCCGGAAACTAAATTCAAAGGTGAAAATAAACAACCAGGAGTTTTAGCATCTTATCAATGGATGACAAGCTAAAGTCTGATATTTGTCAAATGTAGAGCCTCACTAATTTGGAGGCTGAAGAACAGTGTTCTGTGTTCTTTCTTGACACTACTGCTGAGATGGCAACTTTAAGGGGATGTACAGTAATAGGACTATCCCTGTTCAAAGATACATTAAACTAAAGTTAAATTAGAGATCTGACCCTTACTTTAATTTGTGTTAAACTGTACAAGAGATTAAAATCCTTCTAAACAGGTTACACTGTAAATTCCTAGAATAATGCCAATACCAATATGGGGAATTTATTGTAGCCTAGCTCAGTATTTCTAACCACATTGTTATATTGTCAGAACATATGGAACATGGATCCACCACATGTTTCACCATGAACATGATTAAAAACATAGTCTTGTTTCAATTATTTTAGTACAAAGCAGTGTCTGAAACACCAAATTAAACTCTGCATTTGTCCATGGCTCTTTTTTGTGCAACTTCATATTACACTTTTATTCAATATACCAGTTGTATTAGCATGTTTTCAGCTGTGTGTATGAGTGTAAAACTTATCCAGGATGCTTTTGATAAAGCCATAATTAAATAATCCAATTACAGGACACATTTCCTATTTCTGCAGTGTTTTGGCAATGCAATGGCTTAACGAAAAACTGTTCATCCCTACTTACCACTCAGTTCATGACAGGCTTCATCATTATACAATGCTTCTTGTTTTTGTGTCTAGCGCTCGCCTTGGACAGCACTTCAGAGATGACCTGCTTACCTTTGTTGTCTCGCAAGGTGAAGTTGTGGTTGCTGGCAGCAGGCAGGGCGAGGGAGAAATAGAAGCGGTGGCCGCTGGGAGGCTCGTCTCTGTCCACCGCGCTGATAGTCTGGATCACCTGAGGACATGGAGGCAGACCAAAGCAGCTTCAGATGCTTCCTCTCACCAGGCTACAAGAAGCCTACAGACACAACTGACAGCCTGATTGTGCATGTATGATTTAATGGAGATACTACAGAGCAAATATCAGATTAGAAAGTATCAGAATTGCGAGAACTGTGGTGGATTTGAATAGTTTTCCCAAATGTTCAAATTCATTTAAATGTTTTCCAGACAAGTGCATTTGGTTATTTTAATACCTAATATAGAAATATTTTCACCACCTCACGGTTTTAATGGTCACAATCGTGTTGCAGGTAACACACTTTAAAACACCAAGATAAAGTCACTGTAAGCAATCATAATGTACTATGTTTCAGATTTTTCAGAGCCCAAATGGGGCTCGGACCTGGATTCCGTTAAGCTGCCACGCCCACCGCTGTACCCAGGCCAGGGGTAAGGGCCCGATCCCCGGAATACTGACCAGAGTTTCACACTCACCCTCACTAGTCACCGCTGATCACCTGCACTTGGGTAGCTGAGTACTTTTAGCCTGCCAGCCCGACCCAGCCTTGTCCGTTCACTGTCTTTTCTACATGTCTGTACCTGGTAGTACTGTTTGTTTCTGATTAAAACGTACCTTTGAGGAAGCTACGCGTTTGCGCCTTGATTCCGGTTTGAGACGATGACAGATGAACGGACCTTCGCGTTACAAGACGCAGCGAGTGGAATTCCTCCGGGAGTTGCTGCAGACTCTGACCTGAGCGTTCACCAGATGCTACTGGACCAAGAGCAGCATTTTGGGCAAATGTTGTCCAAGGTGGACGTGATTCAAACAGCTGTTGGAGCGGAAGGAGGTCATGAGACACAGGGCAGCCGCACAGCCCCCCCCCGCCGTTTGTTCAGACACAAGCCCCGCTGGTAAGCCACATCGCTCTGCCCGAGCGCTACACTGGCAATCCTTTGGTATGTGCCACGTTTTTGGTGGTGTTTGACATTTATCTTGAACAATACCCATGGCTGACCGATCTAGATAAGATCAAAGCGGTTATTGGAAGGCTCGCCGGGCGCATGGCAGAGTGAGGAAAGGCTGTTTGGTCTCAAGGTGATGAAACGTTGAGTACTTACGACCGCTTTCATCCCAATTCCGGACGGTGTTTGATCACCCCGCTCACGGACAGTCTGGGGGGATCGCCTGCTGCGATTAAATCAGGGAACAGGTTGCATCGCGGATTATGCCCTCCGCTTCCACATTCTAGCGGCCCTAAGTGGTTGGAGTGACCATGCTCAAATGACTGTGTTTTGGGCCGGTCTCCAGTGAGCTCGCCTGCCGGGACGAGGGCCTGACGCTGGATGGACTGTTTTTGTTAGCCATCAGACTGGATCAGCACAGACGCTGATCCAGGACCAGCATGGGAGCCACACCCCCGCACGGAAGCAGCACCCCCCACGGCTGCAGCTCTAAGTCTGTGCAGAGACCACAGTCCCCCAGAGCCAATGAAGCTTGGCAGGATCCACCTCTCAGAGGCAGAGAGGGAACGCAGGGTCAACAAAAAACTGTGTCTGTACTGTGGGGAGCCTGGACACTGGAAAAGGGACTGCTCCCTGGCTACCAGGAGACAAACAGTACACAACTCCAAGCCTAGTTTGTCTAACCAATTTGCTGTGAAAGTATACATACATTTTAACGATATTTGTCTTTGTGTTTCAGCACTGATAGACTCTGGGTTGGCTGGTAACTTTATATCATCACATCTGGCAACCAAACTGAACGTCCCCTTGTATCCTCTGTCACACTCTGTGTCCGTTAAAGCCGTCAATGGTCGGCAACTGAATTCCGGTGGTTTGTCAAAGGTCATGGGTCCCCTAATTGTTCAGTTGTCGACCCACACGCTTTCACTATTTGTTTTACCCCTTTCAGATCATGAGGTCGTGCTTGGTATCCCTTGGTTGAGGTCTCACAACCCCGTTCTGGATTGGAGGACAGGGGAGGTAAAGTCCTGGTCCCCGGAATGCTCTCTGCACTGCATCACTTCACTCCCATGCCTCTCCACTTCTGTGGAGAGCCCCCTGGCACATTTGCCTTTTTCCATCCCTGTTGAATACAGGTCGATGAGTGAGGTGTTCAGTGCAAAGAGATCTACACAACTCCCTCCATACTGACCATGGGACTGCGTGATTGAGCTCCTGCCAGGTGCTGCTCCCCTCGCTCTCGCATCCATCCTCTCTCTGAGCCTGAGACGAGAGCGATGGAAGAGTATGTTACCGAGGCACTTCGACAGGGGTTCATCATGCCTTCCACATCGCTGGCCTCCGCTGGGTTTTTCTTTGTGCAGAAGAAGGACGGCGGACTGCAGCCCTGCATAGATTATAGGGGACTAAATGCCATCACCATAAAATATCGTTACCCTCTCCCTCTTGTACCATCAGCCCTGGAGCAGCTTCGAGGGGCCACTGTCTTCACGAAGCTGGATCTCCGCAGTGCATACAACCTGGTGAGGATTCGGGAGGGAGGCAAATGGGAGACAGCATTCAGCACTACACCAGGCCATTACTTGTATAAAGTAATGCCATATGGCCTCAAAAATGCCCCCTCCGTCTTCCAGTCGTTCATCAACGACGTCCTGAGAGGCATGTTGGGTCGATTCGTAATCGCTTATATTGATGACATATTGATTTACTCTAAGGATTATGACACACATGTCTCCCAGGTATGTCTGGTCCTTTCCCGCCTCCTCAAACATGGGTTGTATGTCAAGGCGGAGAAATGTCAGTTCCACCTCTCCGAGGTCTCCTTCTTGGGGTACCAAATCGGTCCAAGAGGGATAGAGATGGAACAACAGAAGGTGACGGCAGTCACCAGCTGGCCGGAACCCCAAATAATAAAACAACTTCAACGTTTTCTCGGGTTTGCAAATTTCTATAGACGGTTCATTTGCAATTTCAGTGCCACAGCGGCTCCTTTGACCGCCTTACTGAAAGGAAAACCTTCCCGCCTCAGCTGGACGCCAGAGGCACGGGCGGCCTTCCTGGATCTCAAGCTGAAATTCACATCAGCACCCATCCTCAAGCTGCCAGATCCAGGAAAGCCATTCGTGGTTGAGGTCGATGCATCCGAGGTAGGTCTAGGAGCTGTGCTATCTCAGTATCATGGGCAACCCAAGAAATTGTTTCCCTGTGCCTACTTCTCTCGTAGGTTAACCCCAGCGGAGGCCAATTATGACATAGGGAACCGGGAGCTCTTGGCAGCAAAAGCCGCACTGGAGGCGTGGCGGCATTGGCTGGAGGGTGCAAAGCATCCCTTCACGGTTCTCACCGACCACCGCAACCTAGAGTATATCCAGCTGGCAAAGCGACTCAATCCCCGCCAAGCAAGGTGGGCTCTGTTTTTTACCCGCTTTGACTTTTCCCTAACCTACCATCCTGGAACCAAAAATAGTATGGCAAATGCCCTCTCATGCCGTTTTGAGCCGTCGGAGAGGGTGTCCAGGCCGGAACTCATATTGGCTCCGGCCATCGTGGCTGCTCCGGTGCAGTGGGACATCGAGTGGGACATCCGGCGTGAGGCGGAGGGACTTCGGCTCCACTGGGATGCTCGGCTGGTAGAACCTTTGTGCCGGATCGCCTACGTAGACCATTGATCAGGTGGGTCCACACCTCTCCTGCCTCGGGGCATCCGGGTATTAACTGCACAGGAGAACAGCTGAAAAAGAAATACTGGTGGCCCACCCTAATGCTGGACGTTCGCACGTATGTCCGCTCCTGCTCTACCTGTGCTAAAACTAGGACACCCCGGGAGCTGCCAGCCGGTAAGTTGTTGCCTCTGCCGATGCCCACCCGACCATGGACTCACGTGGCCATTGATTTCTGCCACAATCCCGTGGGTACACGTGCATATCGGTGGTGGTGGACTGGTTTTCGAAGGGATGTAGGTTCATCCCCTTTGCTGCTCTCCCCTCTGCTCTGCAGGTCGCCGAGGCTCTGTTTCAGTACGTGTTCCGGTTTCACGGTTTCCTGGAGAACATCCTGTCTGACAGAGGTTCCCAGTTCACCTCTCAAGTCTGGCACGCCTTCTTTCGGCGGCTGGGTACCACTGTCTCTTTGTCCTCCGGGTATCATCCCCAGACTAACGGTCAGGCTGAATGAGCCATACAGGAGTTGAACAGGTTCTTCCGGGCTTACTGTCACCACCGGCAACACAACTGGGCAGAGTTCCTCTACTGCACAGAGTATGCGCAAAACTCCTTCTGTCACTCCTCCACAGGGATGACACCGTTTGAGTGCGTGCTAGGTTTTCAGCCTCCCCTCTGCCCCTGGGATACCACACCCACAGATGTCCTGAGCATCGATGCCTGGTTCCAAAGGGCTGAGCGAGTGTGGGAGAAGGCCCATACACACATTGAATGGGCAGTGCGCCGATTCCACCAACAAGCTGACAGGCACTGACGTGAGGCTCCTGATTTCAACCCGGGAGATAGGGTGTGGCTTTCCACCCAGAGAACGGAGCTGGGTCAGGTCCAAAGACATCCTCGACCCCCAACTACGGCTCGACTTCCATCGCAACCATCCAAACCACCCAGCTCCCAAACCTAGAGGCCGACCCCCTCGACATGGCAGACCTCCACTGCACCCTCCAGGCAGAGGGGCCCCTGAAGGAGGGGGTGATGTCATGCCCACTGCCATACCCAGGCCAGGGGTAAGGGCCCGATCCCCGGAATACTGACCAGAGTTTCACACTCACCCTCACTAATCACCGCTGATCACCTGCACCTGGGTAACCGAGTACTTTTAGCCTGCCAGCCCAACCCAGCCTTGTCCATTCACTGTCTTTTCTACATGTTTGTACCTGGTAGTACTGTTTGTTTCTGATTGAAATGTGCCTTTGAGGAAGCTACCCGTTTGCGCCTTGATTCCAGTTTGAGACGATGACATAAGCTGCTTTGTGAAAACAACAGATGTAAAAAGCACTATATAAATAAACTTGACTTGACTCAACTATGTAAAAAACATAGCACTTACATAAACGTTTCTGTAACAATTTGTAGCATTGAATTAAAAGCTACTCAAAAATTACATATTGCATAAACTAATTTTGGCTGATTTGTGTGTTTGTTTTGTTTTTCTAATGTATGTTTTAATGTGCATCCACATATTTCTGATGCTTTTCCTCTTTATTAGAACAAAATCCTTGCAAATTGTTAACTTATATAGGTGAAAAAAAGAACATTCTCAACTATAAACACAATTTATGTAAGCTGGGTTATTTTTGGCAGTCCCTTTATAAATATGTAACATTAAGTGAAAAGTAATGAATTATATGTTTTCTACACAAGCAATGACCTGCCTAAATAGCAAATGAATAAATGCAAACCAGACAAAATTAATTCCAGCACACCCCATTCTTGAAGCACACTTTGTCAGATTCAAATCTCAGAAATGTGGACGAGGTGGTAGAGAGGTTAAGACTGCTAATCCATTGTGCTCTGCACGCTTGGGTTTGTATGGCAGTTTCGTCTACAAAAGTATTTGGGGCAAGGGTGGTATAGTAGCCACCAGATTGGAAAGTTATAGGTTTGAACCCCTTACCAGTAGGTTGACCTGAGGTACCCTTGAGCAAGGTACCGTCCTCATTGCTGCTCCCCAGGTGCTTTTAATAGCTGCCACCTGCTGCACGCATGTGTATTGGTTAAATGCAGAGGCTGGTTTACTGTGTGTTGTGATGTGTATATTTGTCACTTTCACTTCAATTTCACTTCATATCTAGGCAAGGGAAAAACATGGAATGTTTCCCTGTGTTCCTGCAACCAGTTTTAAACCATTTTAGTAGTAGGGCTCCCTGAATCTATTGCTTGGACATATATGCACCATCCAGCTTATCTTTTCTTTTACACTGCAGGATGGGATGTACTGTAGTTGCGGATTAGATACCATAATCGGAAAGTCAAATCCCAGGTCATTAGGTTACCCTGAGGTACCCTTGAGCAGGGTACTGTCCCCAGCACTGCTCTCTGGGCACTGGATGTATGGCTGTCCACTGTTAGCACTGTGTGATGGGTAAAATGAAAAATAATTCCATTGTGGTTCTCTGTGTGCTTTGTTGTGTGCTTACAATAACAATTAGTCACTTTCACTTCCCCCCTCACATTCCTCCCATTACCAGCATTGGAAATGTCTGTGAATGTTATCAGAGTAACCATGTTGGTTTGGGTGACAGGATAACCTTGCCAGTTTGTGGTTTATCCACAGATGTTTGATATTCATCTCTGCTAACCTGTAGACCCCATGAGCCTTGCCACTGGAGATGCTATAAAACAGTTTGGCCTTTGTTTAAGTTGCTCGGGTCTCAACACCTGCCCATTCCTCTTGTATTCAAGATGCTGACTTAAAAGAATAGCCCAGTCTAATATATCACTTTGACTTTCACTTCATGTCGACTTACAAGAACCATCTGTTCACTTTAATATATCTCAGACCTTGACAAACAGTTAACAGTTACAACAAGATGCTCAAAGTAATTCACTGTAAATGGTCAAACATTTTGGCTCATTGGTGTATACAATCACTTTAGTCACTGAAAAGCACTAAAGCTGCAAAAATGACTAAAAACTGAAATATGAGTTTTGAATAAAATGTGTCCAAAACTCATGATTGATGTTGCTATGGAAATATCAAAAGTAGCAAAAGCCTCTTCCCACATGTGCTCAATCACATGGAAAATGTACAATGTTTTAATATCTCATAGAAACTCTATAAAACCCTATAGTGCAAGCCTGTTGTGTAGCATTTTTAATTTTCCATGTTTTTTTTTCTTTTTTTGAGGAAAAAAAAAGTCAAACATTTAACTTTTATATTTTACACAAAGGATCTCTTGGCAGATATTTGGGCAGGTTCAACACCCATTCGCAAGAGTTGCATTGTTATTATTTTATCATGATAGGGATGGGATAAACTATATCACAATTTGTGCCAGGGAATGAACTAGATTAATTCTGAAAGAGGCTAAAGTTTTAAACATAAGTAATGCCACTTATCGCTTATAATTGTACTAAGTGGTTATTTGGCAGTGGCACTCGGCTGATCTCGCAAGGGGAATCTTTTTAAACTGATCTAAATCTTCAGGGGTAGACAAGGATCAATACTGTCTGATTAACTTATGAGGATGCTGTCCTCTTATGAAGAGGTCTACAGGCTCTAGCCAGCTGGGCATTGATCTAGATAATGGTATACAAATGAAAGCTGGTGAGACAACAGTGGACTAAGCTGGTGTAAAAACAAGAGCTGCAGAACAAAATCAGTCAGTAAATCCTCTCCTGAAAGGCACTCTTGGCATCTACACTGTTTGTTAACAGTTCATGCAGATACTATCATAATAAATGGAGTGTAGAGAAGGACTGTGCTTGTCCATCTGAAACAAAAGTTTGCTGCTATTATAACTGGAAATTGTGAGGGTTTGGATCTTATTTTCTGTCTGCCCTGTGATGACATCCATTGTAAGTCCTATACAAATAAATCAAAATCCATATCAATTGCGGAATTATGATTTAATAGAAAAGATAATTTTAATGTACGGTAATAAGGTTGATTTCTGACCACAGAAAAGCTCTTGGCTTGATATGTTTGGTTGCTGGGCTCCTCGCAACATAACCCTAACAAAGCAATTGTGTCTCATAGGCTCCCAACAACTGCACACACACCACCACACCTCTACCATAGTAAGTGTCTCTGTTGAGAATACGCCTCCACTCGAAAGTACAGTCAAATGTAGGCCTGTGGTCAGAAAGTAACCAATGATTATGATGTAGAGAGTGGCTGATAAAATGTTTTTGACCATAGATTAGATACAATCATCTTGGGCCTTTGTGGACATTTACAGTCAAGCTATATAATTATTCACACCATTTTGAAAGAATAAATGTCACAATAAAATGTCACCGTGATCTATTAGGTCACTTGTAACAAAATCTCCAAAAAGATTAAATAAATAAATTATATATATATATATATATATATATATATATATATTTACAGTAGCAAGCACTGCAACAATATTATATTATTTTAAGCCTTTTTTGATCATTTCTTTAAACCTGTTCATAATGAACTTTTGGCACAGTTTAAATGACAGGTAACATTTATATTACGTAAGATTCTACAAAAATGTAGTTATTTGGTTTCATTATGGTTATTAACAATAAACTCTAGACACATTGACAACTTTCATTCCACTCACTGTCAGAGCCAAAAGTACTCTGTGTTCCCCCAATACAGCCAACTAATCATCAGTCTTATGATCACTTGTTGGTTAATTTCAAAGAGAGAAAGATAAGCTGATGAACTAATAATAACCTCTGTTGGCCAGACAGTGCAACTCTTGGGCATGTTCTAAACTTGGGATTCTGGCCAGCGATTACAAACACTTGTTTCTGCCCTTCCCAACACTTCTTCCAAAGGCTTGTTTTTACATCGCTTCTCCACTCAAGTGTATTTTGGCACAAGAAATCAAATAAACACATATTTAGCTGTTAATTTATATTTAACACTTTGACAAATGGCACAAACACTCCGGCGTGCTGAATTACTAGCACCCTTCAGAGACCAGCTTTAGCACATTAGGGAGATGCTTTAATCGAAGTGTCTTTGCCAAAGCAATAACAGGGCCTTCTGCACAAACAGTTTTTCCCTGAGGTTTTCAGATTTTTTTTGTTAAATAAACGTGATATAAATTATAATAACTATTAAAATAACTAATAAAAGAAAACAAAATGGCTATAAATGTAATATAATTGGAAATATCATAATTATTAAAAAATAACTCATATATAATATAATTAAAAAGTTATTAATATAAGACCAAATAATTTCTTTTATAAAATAAATTCTTATTTATATTTAATGCATGGGCTCTATAAATTCCATCAGAAGGACAATTTATATGGCAGGAAGTTTTTGCTTATGCTTAGAAAACCTCAGGGAAAGACTATTTGTGAAGAAAGCCCTGTTATTCCTTTGCCACAGACACTTCGATTAAAGCATCTCCCTAAAGTGCTGAAACTGGTCTCTGACAGTAAGGTGTTTGAGTTGACTTGAAAGGAATTTCAATGCTATTTCAGGAGTAGCACTACCTTTAGGACAGCTTTTTGAAAGCAAATGGATTGTTGCATCTTCTTTCAACAGACCCAGATGTTTAATCTTTTAAAGCACTTTTTTAAAAGCTATTCTTTTGAACCTGACTTTTTTTTGACCCTGTCTACTACTTTAAACTAGAGCAGCCAATTAATTACCATCAATTGTATTTAATTGTAAGGCATAAAGTTAATTGTGAAAATTGAAAATGAAAATTGAAAATGAAATAAAATTTTTTTAAATAATTTTTCTTTTAAATAATTTGCATACAAGAAAAAAGTGAAATATAGGCAGTTAAAACTCTCTCTCTCGCTCTCTCTCTCGCTCTCTCTCTCTCTCTCTCTCTCTCTCTCTCTCTCTCTCTCTCTCTCACTACTAAGAATAGCTTTTATAGTAGGCTCATTATGGTAGTACATATTCTGAAAGGTCTCTCTGATGCTCAGTTGCTCAGTCATTCAGTAACTTAACTGCTCTGTTATTCTCAAAAGAGTAAACACTGCTATTTTTCTAGTCAAGGTGCCGATTGAAAAAGACTAGCAGAGACCATGATTACAAGGTGGACAGTGGGAGATAAAGCGGGTCTCTGTGGGTCATGCTAAGCAAGTGGTTCAACCACCCATGGAATATATAGAGCTGTTTTTGATTAAGTTTGGAGATAATAACCTAAAGAAACATTCAGCCTAACCACTGTACAAGAACAAACAGACTGGCAAAGCTGTTCGTGCTCTCTTTGGATTTGGTTTTGAGGAAGTAAAGCTATTCATTCTATTCTTTGAATTAAATTTCGTTTAAGTATTTCCATCTTTTTCAGCTTTTTTTAAGAAAAAGTGGCAAAAATTGCAAAACGTAAACACATTATTGCTGCAAAGCACTGCAAAAAGATCCCCTTTTGAATTATTGTGAGCCAAAGCATTTACATACTGGTATCTTCCTACTCAGTCAAGTCAAGTCAGTTTTATTTCTATATTGCTTTTTAAAACTGATGTTGTCACAAAGCAACTTTACAAAATCCAGGTCCGAGCAAGTGGGTAAACTGAGGGTGACAGAGGCAAACTGGAGGAAAAAACCTTGGGAGGAAAGGGGAACCCATCCTCCTCTGGTTGACATCAGAAATAAAGAAAGAAAAGAAAGAGAAACTGCAATGTATAAATGAATTTAGTGATGATTTAGCAATAATAAAATATCAGTCACAATAAAAGTGTCCATTAGAGTCCATTCAATGAGCTAATAGTGGTGGTTCTGTTTAAATGGGTGGAACTTTTGTTAATCTTAGTTAGTGGCAACAGCTCATGCAGAGGATCCACTATGATGCAGATGATCTGAAGTGCAGCCTTAGCAGTTTAGCCCCACCCTTTCACAGTGTGTTAAGCTGTGTTTCAGCCAAGACTTCTTTTTTGAATGGGACCAGTATGCTGGATGGCAATTCTTGTTATGCTTTAGTTTCCAGTGTAACTGCTTCCAATATAATGCCATATTGTTTAGAGGACTAAAGAACTCTGATGATCCTTCGGTTCAAGATCAGAATTTGCTGAAAATTGGCATTATGTAGCAAAACATGAGATGAACACCTTCTGTTCTGATTGCTCATTGGGTTTAATACCACACTGATGAATTGTAAACTGCTCATCCTGAATTCATAACTCTGCAATCAAATGCACAAAGCCACGGTTCAAGAGAGGACAAAAAATGAATCAGAAACTCTAGATTTAACTCCTAGATTTAATTCTACATTCACTTCAAAAATGCCCTACATTGAGTGTCACTGAATGAACATATGTTGCAGGAGGGATGTGTGATGCCTTAGGCATTTGTCTAATGGCTGTCCAACCCCATTTCCTTTGAAATAATGGTGCTTTACCACTGACTTTCTGAGACATCAAATCTATCTTGAAAAATGCCACACTACGAAAGCTACAGGCAAAGGGCATCTTTAATATTCCAATAGTGAAATCCTAACATGAATAAACACATTTCTGCTGAGTGTTAAAGATCAACAGGAAGGCATCTAGCAAAATATGTAATGGCATTTGTATTTAACATGATACACAGTACATGATGCTAAAATGCCAACAATTTATTGTTATTGTATTGTTACATGTTTTGTGCATTTCATGCTCACACAATTAATCCTGCTGAACTGAATTTAGTGCAGCCAAGCTGTGTCAAATAAAAAACAATTACTACTAGTCACTTATTCTGACATCTAAGACATGTAAGAATATAGTAACACATATCATGAATTCTGAAGACACCTTTAAGTATTCTAATTCTACATTTTAATTTCCATTTAACTTCCATATTGCCCATCCATAATGCAGTAAATCAACTCTGTCTACTATACTGTAAGAATGTTATTTTATTTGCCCAAATAAGTCATCTGAATTTCCACTCATTAGCTAGGACTCCACAAATCACATGACACCACTGGGAGGGCGAGGACAAGCACATGCTTTCTCTGAGGAACATTGTAAACATCTTTAATCAGCTTAACACATTAGAGGAGAATGCTGACTGCCAATTCTCTCAACTCAGCTAACATAACTCTGGGATTGATGAATGGGTCATCGAAGCCACCCAGAAAGAACCAAGCCAATAGATTAACAATCAGTTAACATGTACAGACATTTTCCTGTAGCCTACTAAGAAAATCAGAAGCCCCACTGTCTAAAGCACACTTATAATTAAAGCCAAGTGAGTAGGTCAGAGATACATATACATAAATATATCAGTATGAGTGAAAGGGAGAAAAGTGGAGTGGTTAGATGAAAGGGAGGAAAGTGGAGTGGTTAGGATGCAGGGAGTAGAGGTGACAGAGGTAGAGGAATTGAAATACTTTGGACCAACAGTTCGACTAGTGAGACCAGATATGCTTTACGGGTTGGCGATGGTGGCAGAGACAAAAAGGCAGGAGGCAGACCTGGACGTGTCAGAGTTAAAGACGTTAAGATTTTCGTTGGGTGTGACGAGGATGTACAGGATTAGAAAAAAGTATATGAGGGACAGCTCAGGTTGGACAATATGGAAACAAAGTTAGAGAAGCAATTTTGGTTTGGACATGTCCAGAGGAGAGACGAGGATTATATTGGGAGGAGGATGTTGAAGATGGAGCTGCCAGGAAAGAGGAAAAGAGGTAAGCCAAAGAGGAGGTTTATGGACATGGTGAGAGAGGGCAGGCAAGCAGTTGGTTTGAAGGAAGAAGATGCAGAGGACAAGAATAAGTGTAGAAGGTTGATCCACTGTGGTGACCCCAAATGGGAGCAGCCAAAAGAATAATAAGAAGAGGAAAATTATTATTCAGTAAGTATGACCAGAGCTGGGGAAAAAGTAGGGTTGGCTGAACACTTAGTTAAATGTTCCAAATGTATGGAGTAATGCCTTCAATGTGGTTGCCATTTTGTCTAAATGACACTTTTCTTCAATATAACTAATGACATTTTTATGTTAATGTAACAAAAAATAATCTCAATAATAAATAAATAAATAATCTTCCATCAACTTCTGCTCCCACTGTCCCCTCAGCAGGACACTAGTCTTGGTTAAAACTTATAACATTAAAAAACAAAACAGATTAACTTTCTTGTAGAATATGACACTTCATATGACAATTCTTTGTTGAGTCCTCTTTTCCTTGTACAAAAGTCTATAAGTGAATCCCAGTGTAAACCAGTTTAAGAACATGCAGGAACATCCTGTCCAGCTCTCTGGGTTTCTAGATGCCTCTGATGCCTGCCATTAAAATTTACATTTACATTTACGGTATTTAGCAGATGCTCTTATCCAGAGCAACTTCCATTTCCTAATTACAGGGACAGTCCCCCTGGAGCAACTCAGGGTTAAGGGTCTTGCTCAGGGACCCAGTGGTGGTAGTGCCAGAGGTGGGATTTGAACCTGGGACCTTTTGAGCCATAGGTCCATAGGCAAGTATCCTACCACTGGACCACAAATTTAATCTATCTTCACATTCAATATTCTCACCACAAAGGGCAGCTACCAGTAACTGTGTTTATAGGGCCCATTAAATTTCACACATGCTGGCTACTTAGTGAGTGCACCTCAATTTTTCCTCTTGTTATGCAAATGACCCCTCACCCACAGCAGGTCAACATCATCATACACTGGGGAGGTTGTTTTAAGGTGCAGCTCTGATGTCCCAGAATCTGGATTAAAGGGGTATTTGCTGTGATGACTAAAAAATGCACAAATACATATAGAAATACTAAAAACCAAGCCACTAGGGATGCACAAGCCAGTGTATTTCTTCGTGCTGGTCCCAAGCCTGGATAAATGGGGAGGGTTACATCAGGAAGGGCATCCGGTATAAAACATTTGCCAAATCAATATGCGGACAACATATAGAAATAATAAAATGCTGTGAGTGGACTGTCACAATCTTATTTGACCAAGAAAGCTATGACTGATGGGACAGCACTAGAAAAAGTACTAGAAAAAAACTTTGGCCCCTTAATCCTTTAATGCCAATTCCCATATTGCGGCTATCTCTGCCAATTAATCTCCCATGCATCTTCCGTTATTTCATTCCTCTGTTGATTTTGCATTTATCTTATGACAAGAAAATAGATAAAGATAAGAAAGATGTTTTTACTCTAGAAAGGAAAAGAGGAGAAATTTGGTACAAATGAGCTGTGTTTTACTGGTACTTTGAAGATCACACTTCAGCTCATACACAAAACCAAGTGCTGACTGATTTGAACTGTGCATTAAAAAATGAAGCAATCCTTCTGCAAATACATTGAAAGAAAACAGTCGCAGTACATTTTTCAGTTGACAACAGCGACATGCACACACCAAACTTCTCTTGAAACTTTCACAGTGTATTGTTGGTGAGATGGCCAGTTCAATAAGGTGCTTCTCCATATTTCTTAGGGGAAAAACATGTCCACATTGTGCAAGGTAAAATGCATAGGTATGTGGAACTGGAGTTTTCTACAGTGTTTTCTATAAACACTATACTTAAAGAAGCTCGGTGCTGCCCTAATTTTTGGATGTGCCTTGATATATTTTGAGTGAAAAGGTGAAAGTATGTTCAGATAACATTCAGAAAAGGTTTCACACAAATCATCAAACATCAAACTGGTGACTAAAGTGGAATATTCTTACACATTCTGATGACCTAGTGGAAAGAAACTAGGTCCATTTACATTTAGCAGATGCCCTTATTGTGAGCAACTTACATCAGTGCTTCATGTCTACATGCCCCATCATCGGAGGGTTGTGGGTTTTAGTCTCGGACCAATAGGTTAATCTATGTAACCACTGAGCAAGGTACCATCCCCATCTCTGTTTCCTGGATCATTGTGGTTAACTGTGTGCTGTGGTGTTGTCACAATAACAGTTAGTCCCTTTCACTTTCATCATGTTTACTTGTATACTTTCAATGGAGAGAAAACAAAATAAAATTCCACAAAGTATCTGCTTTGTTATATGATGTTCTTTATATAATGAATGCAGCAACTCTGATTAATCCTTTTCATAAAAACTGTAGATTAACAGGGGAGGGTGTTTATAATAGATGTTTTTCGCTGACCGAGGTGCCTTTTTCAATTACTTTTGATGGGGGAGGTGCATTTTGCTAGCTGTTCTTGTAGACTGAGACAACTTTTATGTACTGCATTGCTGTTCTTCATGCAGACAGTTCCAGTGGTAATGAACTACTTCAGGAGTATTTTATCTGTTCTTACCAAAACTAAGAGCACAAATGCACAAAAGTTCTAATGGTGAAAGAATTAGTCACTGCAGTCCAAAAACCTTTCTTTTCTTTGCTAACTGCATCACATTTGCTAATTAAAAGTAATGGTTGAACTTTTTGCCTTTGCATATTCAAATGTTAGCTTGCTATCACAGCTGGGGTCTTTTCAGTGTGGCTCTCGAGATTTCAGATAAGAAGGAGGCGAGCAGTCAAACAGATCCTTTGAAAAATGCTGCCTTTGGAAAACAGCAGTGTACCCCCAAGACAGAAAAATACCCCTAAGGGTTTCTTTGTCCTCATCTGAAATCTAAAACTAAAAATCAGTATAGTGGTTGGGACAAATACAGGTATGGTGGGAAAGCCTACATAGACTATATATCCTCTACTGCTTGCACTGTTCTGCTACATTGACAATTGTCCTGAATAAAGAGTGTGCGACCACTTTGCATGCTAATGTGTAAATGAGGCTTCAGATGATTCTTATCCACCCATTAGCAGAGATTGTCCCTGCATCTCTTTAGCACTTTGGCTTGTTCACACCTCCACTAAAGTGATGTGATGACTGGGCAAAAGCTCTATGCCAGGTATACCCATTGGTGGAGGTAACATCATTGATTATTGCGAATCATGACCCTTACTCTTTCTCATTCCTGTCCTGCTTGCTCACCCTGGGCAGCCAGTAATATTAATTAATGTTACGGCACATAACAGACACATGGCTGATTTGCAATGTTCCACATCAGACTCCAAGTGATCTGCCAAAGTACAGTGGCAGTAATAAGAAGTCAAGGAGCGGCAGCTTACTATGGCCAGGTTTTCCCATTTTAATCTGCAAGCTCTGAAAGAATCCAGCCAGCTGCCCAAGCTATGCCAAGGCCTGATAGGTCTGATTATGTGTTATATTCTCTTAGGGTTTAAGCAAAATAGAACAAGCCAGAGAAAATTGTAACATTTATATAGAATCATAGAAACATTTATATATCTTTATTTATAAATGCTTTAATTATTTATATTTAGAAAGGGTCTTTATCCTACATTTTTCCCCAATTATGATGTCATGCAGACATTTATTTTACATGACCATTTTCCAGCCTTTCTAACAATTAGAGTGTGATTGTGCTTGTAATGATGGAAAGGCTGCTCTGCCTGGTGGATCATTCAAAAACCAGTCCAGAATTAATGAATCAGTCTCAACTGCCAGAGGTAGATCTATGCACAACAGCTGAATTAAATCCACACACTGTTTTTGCAGTTTTGCTTCCTAATGTGCATCTAATGTGCATATATGTAATTCAATGATCGAAGAAAAGCAAAGGAAAATCCATGTTTTGGCTCCCTTATGCAGTTTTTGTAGTGGGATGTTGTGTATACCACTACAAAGGTCATATTTTTTAGTATTATTATGTAGCAAAATGTAGCCAGATGATTCATATCTTTCTAAAATGAAACATTAACACTTAAAATTAAAAGTCAGGTCACATTGGATAGTGCTGGGATTTGAATATCTTTTGTTTTCCTGAAGCCTTTACATGTGTTAGCAGATATAACACCAATACCACTGTTCTGGTATTAGCAATCATTTTAGATTGATTTAGATTGATTTTGCAGAAATTTTCATTTCAGTTTCAGTTATTTACTTATTTATTCACTTATTTATAACAATTATTTACTTATCACTTTCATTGTTTGAGGGAAATGTTCATTTCCCACCCCTTCCCCACAACCTTCCTCATTGCTATTGCTGTAGTTAAAAGTAGCCAGACGTTAATAGACTGGTACAGACTGAGGTATGACAATTAAACAGTTTACTTTCTTTTTTATAAAGCCAAGGTGTAGATTCAAAATAAAACCTCCATTCAATGGACCTCAACATTAATAAAAAAAAAATAGAAACAGATCAAATGCATGTCTTAAAAAAACCCCTAAAGGCTATTTCTGTACTAGTGTATCATTTTGATCTATTGCACTTACTTTCTTTTCCAATCTGGCTTTTCCCCCTCCTTTTCCTGATTGTTTTTTTTTTCCCCCAAATGCCAAGAGCAGACAGATCACTAGCAGTGATATATTCAGTCATTTAGCTACAAAAAGGGCAAATGCTAAATAACTCATGTGTAATGCACGGTGGCGCTCAGCCCCACAGACCTGCGTCTCCAGTGGGTGAATCAACTCTAGACTAGTGTTATTTATTTATTTATGCATTTCTTCTTATGGTTTCCATACTTGAAAATGTGCATCGTGTTTAAACAAACAGCCCATGTCACAAATAATATATCCTTTTAGAATAATCAGTGCCATGTAAAAGTATCTCGGGACAGAAACTGAAAGCAGCCTGGATACTTCTTCAGGTTATGGATAATGCTGAAGCTTGTACCATGTAATAACAATGTAAAGAGACTAGTAATTTGAAGCACGATGACATACACACACACACACACACACACACACACACACACACACACACACACACACTCACTCACACTATAAAAGCACCGGGTTATTCTTTACCTGTCCAGGCGGTGTATTCTCACACATGCGTGTTTCGTATTCAATGGCAAAAACTGGAGCGTTGTCATTTATGTCCATCACTGTAATGATGGCCATGCCTCTTCCCACCTGAGACGGGTCCTCTAAAAAATAAAGAAATCCCAACATCATCCCAAAATCATTCAGAATGTGCAAGGGTGTACTGGAGAGAAACAATGATGACAGTCAGGGGTTAAAATGTTTACAAAATAATTAGTTAATTTAATTCACTTTCTGAAGCCCTTTGTAAACCTATGGGGATTTTATTTCAGTAATTAAAATCATACACATTTTTGCAAATATTGTAGACCTCAGTTCAAAGAAGCGGAATACATTAACTATTAGTTTATGAAAACAGTAGGTAATTTAAAAGATCTATAAAAATGCTGTTTATTGCAGTTGAACGCACTAACCTTGGCGGTTGATTTTTAAGGCTAACTTTCAAAGGTTACATTTCTATGAGTAGGGAATAGAGGTCATTGGTTCACATACCAAGCCATATGTATTTATTTTTTTTTTTTTCAGATTAGTTCCATTCTGTTCAATTCTGTTTTATGATTGCAATTCATCTTTTCCTGTGTACATTTCTGTATTTTAACGACACATTCATGTGAACAGTAATTTGATTTGAATGACCATATGCATTGAGAACATTGACAGCAACAAATAACCAGCCAAAAAAAGGTCAAATGCTTCTACAGAAACTAGCCATTTACGCCTCCCCATTAACTTAACTGCTTGGGCTGCTGCTGTATTGTGTCTTAGCCTTTTAACCTGACTATGGTTACGGGTGATGCTGGAGCCTCCAATAAAACTGGGTGGGGAAACACTCTGGACAGGTCACCAGTCCATTACAGGGCAGACACACAGACAATCACACGCACACTCATATACAACTATAGGCCAATTTATCATCTCCAATCCGCCTAACGTGCATGTCTTTGACCCAGTGGGAGGAAACCCAAGCAAACACAGGGAGAACATGCAAATTCCACACAGGAAGGAACTGGACTGCCCTGCCAGGGAATTGAGCCTAGGACTTTCTCATGGTGAGACAACTGCACTATGCACTGCACCACTGCGCTGTCCTCATCAGCTCATCATAAAATTCATCATAGTCACTAACGGTTTCTGACATGAGCAAAAGACAAAAGCTATTAGCAGCTACGCTCAGAACTGAATAAGGTTACTGGGTTTAGTCTGTACTGAGGAAGAACTATACTTAAACATTTAAGAAAGGGAGAATCAGGAAATTAACTTTAATTACACCATTAGATGTCTTTGTTGTTTTGTAATTTATATGTAATTTTATATTTAATAACAATTTGAATTGCACATTAATTATCCATTCAAATTCTGTGTTAATGACTTTAAGAAAGGCAAAACCAAAAAAATGAAAAAAATAGAATAGTCATAATTAAACATTAATAAAACAGTCAACTCTCTCTGCTTGTGAGTTACAATTATTATTGCTAGTGATAACCATTATTTCTAATACGGTTTTTGTTATGATGTGACTACACTGAACTGCTGAAGCATTTAAACCACTGACAGCAGTGAAAACATTGTTTACTTTATTTCAACAGCATCTTCAAGGAGGCAGGAGAAACAGCCAGTTTTAAGAGTCTGAGCAACTTTGACAAGGGCCATATTGAATCTCCAAAAACAGCAGGTCTTGTGGGGTGTTCTCAGGTTAGTACCTACCAATAGTGGCCCAAGGAGGAATAACCAGTGAACCAGACAGAGTCCAGGGCGCCCAGGACTCATTCATGCATGTGGGAAATGAAGGCTAGCCTGTCTGATCTGATCCTGTAGAAGAGCTACTGATTTCAGGTTTCAGAAAGCAGTGTATCACCACACTGACCTCCCTCACCACTTAAAGAGCCTGCAATGAGCATGTGTGCATCAGAACTTGAAGAAGTTGGTCTTGTTTGATGATCAGGTTGTCTGTTTATGTTTTCTTTTGTTTTTGTGTTTTTTTTGTTTTTTTTTATAATTTTATCATTTGGATGAATGGATATGTGTCTGTCTGTATATGTGACTTACCTTAAGAGGAGATCTGGATGCACAATGTTAGAGGATATGCGATGTTCTGGGAAAATGATCTGCTGGGAAATCTTGAATCCTGACATTTATCACCTCCCTAGACAAAGCCTCAGTGCTCTCCTGCATTGCAACCGTATCCTTCTGGCAGCTGCATCTTTCAGCAGGATAATTTCCTGCCACACTGCAGAAATTGTTTGGAAATAGTCTTCAAGAAGCTGATCAAGCATATTTGGATATGTCTTGGACATACTAGTCCAATCCATGAAGACCCTATCTTGTGTCTTAATAAATTATCTGACTGCCAGATACCACAATAAACCTTTAGTTGGTCTTGTGGAATCAGTATCTTGATTGAAAAGAGCTTTTTGGGGGGGCAATATTAAGCAGGTGATTTTGATGTTAGGCGTGAAAGTTAGAAGTACCATCATAATACACTTAAGCACAGTGCGGTTGGTTTACATAATTTTACTACAGGATGTTTGTTTTGACAGTTTCACATGAGATGAGCAATATCAGTGTTTAATGATGGGCTCATAAGTGAAACTCATACGTTTTGGCCCTATCATCAGGATATTGATTTGTATTTCATAAAGCCAGCTTTTTTTCTAGGTTCTGTTAAACTTTTATGTGTATATATATATATATATATATATATATATATATATATATATATATATATATTAGGTTTCTTCAATACAGTATGTGAATTTCAATCTGAGATTTGGATTACAGGTATAGAGTTAAGGTTTTGTGTGTAGATGCCTTTTTGTGCCACAGTTTACTAGTCCTGCATGTGCTCTGTTGTGTATTTGCATTTGTCCTAATTTCTACCACTGTTTCATATTTATCATTCTTTTTATTTCAGATCTACAAACCACAACCATTTTATTGGGTTCAATCAGACTACATGTTTAATACTGTCATAAAGAGAACAAGAAAGAAAACTGGAAGAAAAAAAGTTATTGAAATATAAAGTCTGAAATATAAAGTCTTTTAAAGGTTTGTTTTTGGGACAGGCTTAAAAGTAAAACTTGGACAAAAATTCCTCAGACTGTGGATTACTTGTTTGAATTGCTTGTGTCTCAGTTGCCTAATTTGAGGCTCAAAATCGGTGGTGTGAGATCTTCCTGGTTTGCACCCTGCAGATTTTTTATCCATTCTTATCAGTAAAAGGGAACTGTTCTTTGCAAAAGATTTATATTATGTATATTGCCTTTGTTTTTAAATACACTGGGTAAATGCGTCTCTCCACTTTCAAATGATCCTTTACTTTGTTATCGTCACAGTTTCAGTTATACAGGTGTAAAAATATAAAACCAATAATAAAGGGAGAAATCTTAAAGGTCTGTTTCTCTGCCTGGCCAGTTTATAGGCTTTACAATAAGCAAAATAAGTGGACAGCCACCTTTGTCCTTGAAAATGCTGTACTATCTGTGCAAGATTCTATACTGCCCGCACCTGTCGGTTGTCAAGGGAAATCGCATTTGCATATTTGGACAGCCAGCGAGCATACCCCGTGCCTTCGTCAGCAGCTCGTCTCTCATTCGCTATAGCCAATGGGTCAAAGTAAATCCCAAGAGACTAAATTAGCATAATGCTACCTGGCAGCCCTGGCCTTATTCCAGTTCTGTTTTGTAAATGCAGAATGTCAAAATGTTATCTTCACATTTCGGTTCGCATATCTGGAGAACCATGTAGGACCGGGAAGGAATTACCTCCATACCATTTTAGGGTTCTTGGAAGAGCTATTAAAATAGTTGAGAATCTTTATATACATTTGTAGCTCTTTATCTTTTAAGACTCTTTAGAGAACCCAGAGTTGTTCTTTTATTGCACTGCACAAAGATATTTGAGAGATTTTCTTAAGCCAATTCTTCATATTGACTTTGAAAAGTGTTTTATACATTAAAAGTAACTTTTGCTTTTTTTAAAAAAAATGACTTATTCTATTTTAATCGCCCACATTTCCATAAGCATTTAAGCACATAAGCAGCAGGGAGAGCTAGCCAAAAAGAATGATTAGAACAATCTCCACATAGTTGGGTGGAAGATAATGAGAGAAGTCAATTTAAATTTTGACCCTTAGAGGACCTTAAGTATGGATTCGGACACCAGGGAGTATTTATACTTACATTTATTTACATCTTAAAACATACATAACTTATATGAAAGTCCTGGTGTGTGTTGTCAAGGCTTTAGACATCACACTAAGCTTTCCTTAAACTCCTAGATTTTGTAAAATTAAACTTAATATTGATTTTAAAATGTATAAAATTTGACCGTTAGTGGGGCCTTAAAATGACATTATATTATAATGGCATTATAGATTTGCATGCATACCTGGATTTGAAGCTTTGAAGCTATGTAGAGTGTAGCTGTGTATTTGAAGTGTGTAGAGTGTGAGTGTGTCTTGGGGGTGGGGTGGTGTTGGGAGGTTTGTATATGATTTGAAAAATACTGTATATCATATACAACTGATAAAATATAATATATAAATTGATAAAATTGATGAAAATAAATATAGTGGGTGACCCTTAACTCATTATTGTACACTGAGCAGCCATGACTTTAAAACCACCCACCCAGTATTATTATGGCTCTCCTCACGCCTTCAAAACAATTCTGACCCATGAAGGCACAGATTCCAAAAGACTCCTGTGGGGGTGTGATGTAGTTTATGGGAGCAAGACATTGGCACAAAGTTTGTCTAAGTTTGGTCTAGTTTGTCCAGCATATCCAGCAGGCATTTGACCTGATTGAGATTTGTGGAATTCAGAGACTAAAGGCCACTGCCTTTAGGCACAGTGTACTTGGTCTGCAACAATGTTGAGATAGGTATGTATGAAACATCCACATGGATACCAGGGCCCAAGGTTTTCTAACAGAACATTGCCCAGATCATCACACTGCAAAAAAGTGAAACAACAGACCAAACCACCTTCTTCCATTGATCCATAAGCCAGTTCTGATTCTCACAAGTTCATTGAAGTTACTTACCGCGCTAGACAGAGACCAGCTGACCAGTCTTCCCCTATGCAGTCCCACACAAAGCAAATATAATTTTGTGTTTATTCTAACACTTTGTGTTTATTTTATTACTTTTGTGTTATTACCTCTCAGTGTTTTTTATGTAATTGTGGCTAATTTTTATTCACAAATATTAACATATTGCATGCAATATTTCCATATTTTACATTTATAATCATATAGAATATTAACCATTATAGTATTATTGCACAGCATAAATGAAAAACATATTAAAAAAATTAAAGTAATCCTAAAATCCCAAACAAAATATCTATGATTTTAGAGGATTTTGAAGCTTTGGTTTGTAGGATCTCACTAACTGAAGTTTTTGCATTTGGGTGACTTTAGGCATTTGGGAGGGTAACTATGTTACTCTGAAAAATAAGAAAGTGCACTAAGGTTAAATGAAATGAAATAGAAATATGATCTGTAGAACAATTGAAAAGTATTTGCTTCAAGAAGAGCCAAAATGTGGCAAGATGTGACAGGGTTGGAGATTGAAGCACACTTTATCTTGTATTTAACCCTGACTATGTTGATGATGATCGCTGCAGAGAAAAACAGATAAATGGTCTTTGGAGAATAATGCAAAAATACACAAAGTACTCAGGCAAGCCTCAGCTTGATTTGACTGTATATTTTATGCCTTTAGTAAATCTTCACTCTGTAAAAAATGCATCATAAACTCTTTTATTCACCTACTTAACTGAAAAAATGGGATTTTTCAGAATGGTCTATTTTTTTTTCCTTTACTCAGTTAAGGAATTTAAAAAATGCATTAGGCCTTTTCACTTGTTGTCTTGCACACATACACACACACACATATACAGTATACACACATATGCATATACAGTGCCTTGCAAAAGTATTCACCCCCTTGGCATTTTTCATTTGTTTTGTTGCCTCACAACCTGGAATTAAAATTGATCGTTTGAGAGTTTGCAACATTTAATTTACAGAACATGCCTACAACTTTGAGAATGTATTTTTTATATTGTGAAGCAAATAACAAATAGGACAAAATAACAGAAAACTTTAGTGTGCATAACTATTCACTCCTCAAAGTAAGTACTTTGTAGAACCACTTTTTGCGGCAAAACTGCTCCAGCTCCTTCAAATTGGATAGTTTTCACTTGTGAACAGCAATCTTCAAGTCTGACCACAGATTCTCAGTTGGATTGAGGTCTGGACTTTGACTAGGCCATTCCAACACATTTAAATGTTTCCCCTTAAACCACTTGAGTGTTTAGCAGTATGCTTTGGGTCATTGTCCTGATGAAAGGAGAACCTCCGCCCCAGTCTCAAATCATAGGCAGATTGACACAGGTTTTGCTCAAGCATATCCCTGTATTTAGCACCATCCATCTTTCCCTCAACTCGGAAAAGTTTCCCAGTACCTGCTGCTGAAATACATCCCCCCAGCATGATGCTACCACCACCATGTTTCACTGTGCTGATGTTGTTCTTGGGGTGATGGGATGTGTTAGGTTTGCGCCAGGCATAGCATTTTCCTTGGTGGCCAAAAAGTCTCATCTGACCAGAGCAACTTCCTCCATACATTTGGGGAATCGCCCACATGCCTTTTGGCAAACTCAAAACGTGCCATCTTATGAAGTTAAGTAATGGTTGTTTTCTGGCCACTGTTCCATAAAGCCCAGCTCTATAGAGTGCACGGCTTATTATACCTTTAGTCTCTGTGCTGCCCCTCTGATTAATGCCCTCCTTGCCTGGTCTGTGAGTTTTGGTGGGTGGCCCTCTCTTTGCAGGTTTGTTGTGGTACCATGTTCTTTCCATTTGAAAATGATGGATTTAATGGTGCTCTGGGGGATCATCAACAATTTTTTATAACTCAACCCTGACTTATACTTCTCAACAACTTTGTCCCTGACTTGTTTTGGGAGCTCCTTGGTCTTCATGGGGTGAGGCCTCTTGATTAGTGTTGTTCCAGCCTTGAGGGCCTTTCAGAAAAGGTGTGTTTATACTGACAGATCATGTAACACTTAGACTGCACACAGGTGAACTTCATTTCACTAATTATGTGACTTCTGAAGGTAATTGGTTGTACCAGGACCTTTTAGGGCCTTCATGGAATACATATGCATATGCCAATTCTCTTTGTTTTAAATTATTTTTTATATATATTTTTCTCATTTCACTTCACCAGTTTATTTCAACTTCTGACTATTTTGTTCAGATCACATGAAATAAGATTAATAAACATTTAAATTGCAGGTTGGAATGTAACAAAATAGGTTAAACGCCAATGGGGGGGGGAAACTTTTGCAAGGCACTGTATATGTATATATACTAAATATTGATTATTCATCACTTTTCTAGCTTAATATTGGATTATTTTCTGTGAAAAATGTATTATTTTAAAATGGACTGTATTCATACAGCTGTATTCCTATTGTTTGAGTACTGGGATTTGTTCCACAACTGAGGATCTTTGAGGGAAAATCTTTGTTTCAGAATGAAAGATATAAGTTTTGAAAATAAATGAATGAAAGAGCTTAGGGAATTAATTAAAAAATGAGAAGCTACTTAATTCCTGAACAAGATCTATTAACACAGCGTCTTCAGTCATCATTGAAGCAACACCACTTCTGTGCCCCTAGTTTAGAAATATTACCCCTTTATGTATTTTCTTAGAAGTATCTGTCCAAGCGAAGAACAATTTATTATTATTTTATTTTTTTTGAGAAGCACTATGCTACGCTCCATACTCACGGCTCTCCATGGCAAAGATGGTGATGTTATGGACTGAGTTGATCTCTCTATCCAGTGGTTTTGCTGTGCTGATGACTCCAGACATAGCATCCACATTAAAGTAGCGTTCCAAATCTGTGTTCCGGTCTATGGAGTACCTGCACACAAACAGGTTGCAGAGACAATTGAGGGTGGGTGCAAAATATTGAAGACTGAAATCACGCCTACACCTACACATATGAAACCTGTTAACCAGAAATAATATCTTTAAAATACTGTTCATATTGGTCACTGATATATTCCCTAAAATGAATGCAATATAATGTAGAAAATTCAATTTTTCTGTATTTTTGAGGGCTTTCTTCAGCCGACAGATATTTTTTGATGATTTAGGGCATGTTCAGACTTTGCTTGCTTTGGCCTGAGGTAGTAAAAAAAAACATATAAAACTGTACAATAGTATATAATAATATTTTGTTCAGTTCTATATAGCATGGACATCATTCACCACTTCTCTTGTTTGTTTATTATTTATAATTGTATATTAGGCAGTCAGATGCCAGGCTTTTAGAAAGCTTGGTCCAGGTCTGTTTGATTTATTTTTTTTTCTCATTGTACTAGTTAACTAGATGATTAGGTTCATGATAAACTATTTTTGAGACTCTCAGGTCAATCATTTTGGAGTGGAGCTGAGTGCGTTGGGCGTTGGTGGTCTAGAGGTAGGACACTTGCCTGTGGACCAAAAGGTTGCCAGTTCAAATCCCATCTTCAGCACTCCCATCACTGGGTTCCTGAGCAAAACCCAAATTGCTCCAGGAGGACTGTCCCTGTAGTTAAGAAATGTAAGTCGCTCTGGATAAGAGCGTTAGCTAAATGTTGAAAATGTAAATGTGTGGAAACTGTGATCAAACCTTGTTTTTGTTTTTGCAAACTGTCAGTGTATGTGGAGTAACTGCAGTCTTTAAATACAACAGTGGGTTCCTTATATCCAAGCCACAATGTCTTGCCTTTAAATGAGTCAAAAGATCACAATGGCTGCCCATGTACCACCACCTGTTATGCTCATAATTCTGTTATTTGTGTGCTGTTACATCTGCCTTGCAGATTTTAAGAACAGCTGTGCAGAGGCAAGGTCATTACGGTTTCCAGTTTATTGTATAACATCACACTATATAGAGAGAAAACGCATTAGTTAAATAAATAAGTAAATAAATAAATAAATAAATAAATAAATAAAGTGTAAGAATAAATAAATCAAATAAAGTAAGGTACCTGAAGTACTTCAGTGTTCTTTGGCATAAGTTCCTTAAGTTTCTAGAAATGTACTTAAGGGATGGAAATCTCAAACATATTTCCTCAACTAGTATTCAACTAGCATAATTTTTTTTCCTAATTTTACAGGAACACTTGCCAACCAGGCCAGCAAAACACCCCGGTTCAGCTTGATAAGGCCACTGGATCCCCTCACTATAGGCTAGGCAGTCAGGCCTTAACCATTTTTAATGTACACCACACATGCTCCAGCCTACTTCTGGAGAATAGAGTGAAGGACTACTCCCTTACCATATCACTGTTTTCCACTCTGTAGACCAATGCCTTTGGAACCACTGAACTTTCAAATATGCAATCTCTTTGGTAATAAGGTTTATGCACCTAGGACTCTAGGATTCCCTAATTACCACCTGGAAGCAACACCCGCAGCAGATTTGTGTGATGGGAAGTTGTAGTGACCACTGACCTCAATTTATTTAAGAAAGTGAAAGTGACTATTTGTCATTGTGAAACACAGCACAGCAGACAGTGAACCAAAACAAAAAGCAGGGGGCAGATACATCCAGCACCCAGAGAGCAGTGAGCAGCTCAAGGGTACTGCAGGGAGACTTAGTGATCTGGGATTCCAACCCATGACCTAAAGATCCTGGGGCCTACCCCTTAACCACTAGGCCACTGCTGCCCTGTTTACATTTACATTTACATTTACAGAATTTTAGCAGATGCTCTTATCCAGAGACATACATGTGTCCTTTTATCCTGTAACTGAGGCAACAATCAGGAACTGTTGATTAATTACTTGTCAGCTAAACAACATATTCATCAGCCATGTAACTGATAAAGGCAAAAGAAAACTTTATCTACAACTTACCCAAATATTATAGCTTTAGTGCCAATAGTTTTTCTTTTTCTGTAGAAGAAAAGAAAGTGTAGAAAAGTATACGAGTAAAGTTAGTTAGAAAGGTTAGTCCCCTAGGTGTTTCTGAACGGGGGGGTAATTTGAAGGGATTCAGCAGTTCTGACCACAAGAGGAAGTTCATTCAGGAAGTTCAGCACTGAGGAGCCAGAACCAAGAAAAGTCTTGATTCAAGTGAATAACTTTGGGATTAACTGAAATGTTTTGACCAAATTTTGACCAAACTGGGAGACAATCACTAGAGGGGGTGGGTGGGCAACCCTATAATGCCCATGGGATGTTCAACAAGCTTGTCATGTGTTCATAGTGGTCCACTTAGAGAAGTACAGCAACTTGTTAACCAGATTAATTTGAAATATAGGTAGAAGCAGTGAGAGACACTATAAGAATTGGGTTTGACAGAATTTGGTATACAAGTCCATGGTGTTCAAGTTGAATATTACAATGTATTTTTCAACATATCTTTTTTTCTGCAAGTCTGCAAGTAAATTATTAATTTCTTCTGTTGTTTTTTTTTTTGTGTGTGTGTGTGTGTGTGTGTGTGTGCATGCATTTGTATGCTTTCATGCATGTTTGTGCATGTGTGCTCACTTGTATGCTTTCTTGCATGCAGTAATGAGAACCTGTCACTCTGGAGGTTTTGCTCCTCATTAAAAAACCCATTCAATACTGAGCTGATGTCTGGCCTTTCATTCACTTCTTATCTATGAGCAGATGCTGCAGTCATTAAGATGATCCACCTGATTAGCAAGTCTAACGCTAACGTCTCCCGCAATTCAAAGCCCAATTAAAATGGCTATCAACAAGTTGTTTCTTTACTAATTATAAATTATTTTCAGAAATGGTGCCATCTGCCCCTTCAGATATGATGCATAAAGACTGAATTTCTTCTGTAACCAGCCTCATACAAAATTCTATATGTTATAAAAGTGGCCTTCGAGTTCACCCAAGTTTTACATACATCACGTCCACTGAACCCTCAGGGTTTTGAATGCTTTTTTTTAATGTGGTAAAATTCTATTATATGCAAATGAGCTTGGAGCATTGAGAGAAAGTTTAGAGGCAAGGGGAAAAAAGATGTGGTTAAGATCACAATGATCATCTAATTTGATTTTTAGATTAAAATTGTAGAAAACTGTCTAAGATGCAGCTGTTTGTAATATTAAGTTCACTTACTCAGTAACTAGTTGTGCTCCCTAAGGTGGGTATAAAGAGTCTACAAATATTGAGGCTTGTACTTTTTGAATGCCACCGCTCCTGCTGGCTTTCCACAGGGAGTGCCCTTCTCGATGCCAACGAAGCTTTTAGGATCTGCAGCCGAAGCAGAAAAGACAAGAAAAGACATGCCATCTAGCCCAGATAAATGTCAGTGTCATAAGCCATGATGTCGCCTGCCAAGTTATGTGGATTAACTATGTCTGCACAAACTGAATTTGTCTGGCTAACGCAGTTAAGGAGGTGAAACAGTTCCGGGCCTCTGGGTGTTTCTTCAGATTTTAAGCCTAAAATGAATCCAGATGTTATATATGGCCTATGGCAATAATCATTATCTGTTTAATCAGTTAAGCTGCTCACTCGTTTTTCCCCTACAACTGTTCTGTTTCAGATTCAGAAATGCCCTAATGATCAAGAGTTTGCAATACTTGTTTAAAGCTTAGCATTTTTTTTTTTTACATTGAACCTATCTGCCTATTTGTGGACTAACTTAGTTCCTGTTTGTAATATCAAAATGGCCCTGGCAATTTAAAGAATGGACTCCAAAAGACCTCTGAAGTCATGCTGGGGAAATCGGCATCAAGGTATTAGCAGCAGTTTTGTAAAATAAGATATGTGACCTCAGTGAATTGAACTGGTTTATACAGCTCACCCCACAGATGCACTATAGTATTTAGATCTGGAGGCTTCGGAGACCAGGTCAGCACTTTGAATGCCTTGCATTGTTCCTCAAACCATTCCTGAACTTTGTGTGTGTGTGTGTGTGTGTGTGTGTGTGTGTGTGTGTGTGTGTGTTTGTGTGTATGTGTGTGTGTGTGTGTGTGTGTGTGTGTGTATGATAGGGCTCATTATCCTACTGAAAGAGGCCACCACTATTAGGGTTTAGCTGTGTCACAAATGAGGGTAATTGGTCTGGTGCTCGGTTTTGGAAATGCTCTGACCCAATCATCTAGCCATCACAATCAGGCCCTTGTCAAAATTACTGAGATCTTTACGCTTGCCCATTTTCCTGTTTTCTCCTAATTTTGTCAATGCCTCAAATTTTAGCACTTGCTGTTCTATAGCTGCCACGTCAGGGGTTCTAACGTTGTGTTTTTGTTCTAATGATGTTAATACATCATGTTCATGTTTTTAAATATAATGTATGTAAAAAGTTGTTTTTTTTTCCAACCATCATATAAAGCAGCACTTGAACAGAATGAATAAATAAATCATTAAGGGCATCATATTACTAATGGGCACATACTGTATGCTCAAGTAAGTCTGTTAATGGGAAGCCAGTTTTTAAATACTTAATTACTTTTCATCAGCATACATATTATTCCTCATCAGGATCCAAAATTGTACTGGTCATCTGCCATATAAACCTGTCAGCTCATTTGAAGACGCAGCCTGTGCTACTCATTCCTTTTGTCTCTTTTTGAAAATCTTTTCATGCATTCATTGTCAAAGGGTTAAAGGAGGTGTGAGAGAGTATCGCAGCACTCAAAGAGTGAAAGGCAGGAACACCTTGAACAGATCGCCAGTACATCACAGGCAGACACATGCACTCACAAAGTCACACAGACACTCAGTCACACATAACAATGTAACACATCTAGTTCACCTAAGGCACAAATCTTTGGCCTATGTTGAATTGAACTGTATTTCATTTTTGGTATTAATTATTTATTTTTTAATATTAGTGCTACATATGTAAGGCTGCAATTCTGCTGTATTTATTGTATCATTTTTATCCTTATATCATTTTTATTCCACAAATAAAAACAACAATGTTAAAATGCACATTCATACAAGATGCCATAGATCTTTTTCTCTTTTCTTATTCTAATTTTGAAAGCCTAAGTATAGTCTGATGCCAGAACCGAGAGCAATTGTACTGAATCATTCAAATGAGTTCTAAAATGAACAAATATACAAATATATTCAAATCAGAAAAAGGAGCTATAGCATAAATCAAAAGGTTGCAAAAATATTGAATATTGAAGCAAAGACAAGATTCCCAAGATTCCCTGCAGTGCATTTCAAAACGCATGATTAGAAGCCGAGAGGGTGTTTTTGGCCAGGAAAATTCCACATTTTTGTAATTGGTGTTTTTGCACCGTCAGTGTGACCAGGGGTCTAGGCAGCACTACGGGGTTCTTTCTCTCTGGGAAAGTAAGACTGCAAGAAGTTCTCCTTTGTTTCAGTTCATCACAGCCAACCAGGTTTCTCTATCTCCCATAATCCTCAATCGCAAACTTTGGAAAGGGCATGACTTTTGCAATCCAAAAAGGTGTAGAACAAGAGATAAACTGCCCTTTCAAACAGCTTCGTTTCCCCTTGTCCATCATCATACTGACCCATACAAAATGATAAACATATATGGCTTGTTTTCCAAATGCAGACTGAGGTCTAGGCAAGACTCAGCAGACAATGCATTTTACAGCTAGACTTAATTCTGGTGCTTAGGACAAATACACATACAGAATTATAAATAATTTTCAGTTGTACGTTTAGTCTGATTTATTTTGAACATTGAAGTATACACACTAGAAAACCATTTAAGAGATTACAATCATTGGATTCAAAAATAACTAATAAGATTTGCAACCAAATTAATATATTGATATTGACTTTTATTTAGTTGCAGATCATATAAACTAAGGATATGTCATGTTTTATCTGGTCATTGTCGTTTCAATTAATTAGTATACACAGTGAGTAGCTTCTAATTCACGGTTGATGCCGAGAGCATTTGTCATTTCATAGGCTTAGCTTTCATGGTGACAAGGATGTTTATGTTTTATATGCTTTCTTTTCCTGACGCACCTTGGTCAAGTGATTCCTAAGTTCTAGTTTATGATCAGTGACGTCAGGAACAAGACTCCTACGCATTTATATCCTACCTACAACGCACCAGCATTACAGAAGGATCACTTTATTGGCCTCCAAAGAATTGGTCAAGCAAAGAAATCAATTAAGCAGATTGCTGAAAGTATTAAAATAAGTTAAGAGCTGTCCAACATTATTATTCAAGTTTGTATCTAAATCTAGTGGTGAACTATCACCTTCTATAAAGCTACATAATTATAGATATCTTGATAACTGTTCCTGGATATCATTTAAGCATTTGTGAAACCAAATTGTAAAATAAATCAACAGCAGAACAGCCATCTTAAACAGTGTGAGTAAAAGTAAAAGAGAGAAAGAAAACTCTCACAATGTCAAGAGAACTCAAAGTATTTGGAGTAAAAAGCTGTGTAGCAAGAAGAAAATCACTAACCAATGTGGCTAATAAAAAAAAAAATGCTTTTTTTTTCATTAGATAAAAAAAAAGAAATTTAAAGGAAGCATAAAGATGGCACTCTTGAAGAATGGAAATAGGTCATGTGGCCTGATGAGTCTAAATTTCTGTTGTTCTGTTTCAGAGTGAAGAGCACATCAGAGAAATAAAAATGTTATGCATCCATCTTGCCTAGTGCCTAACTTACTAACCTGTGGGGGCTGTGTAATAATTTTTTTCCCCTATGAACTGGCCACCAAAGTGTCCAGCCATAACCCCAAAGAATATTTGGAATGTTTTAGAAAAGACATTATTCAGCACCTTGGCCCACCATTCATCAATACAAAATCTTGGTGAAAAAGAAATGCAACTCTGGATGGAAAAAAGTAATACTGCATAAACCTATCCCAGTTCATATATATATATATATATATATATATATATATATATATATATTATATATATATATATATATACACATGCACTCAAGGGTAACTCCACCAGCCTGGGATTCAAACCCACAATCTGATCTGGGGGCCAACTCCCTACATACTGGGCCACCACTGCCCCAAATACGCTTGTCAACAAAGTTGAGATTCAAATCCACATGTGCAGAACACAAAGGATTAGCAGTACATCACTTTAACCTTCCAGCCAACTCATCCGTGTCTGTGTCAATAATAAACATACATCATGATATATATAATGTATGAAAGATTTCTGTAATATATGCATTAAAGATCTCTGTTATTATAGCATGTAACAGATAGGGCTTTACCTTACATTGCGTCTGCCACTATTACCTGATTGCACTGCTGGCAGAATCGGGGTCGTGAGCCGTAACAGTACCGATGATGGTGCCCACTCTGGCTGCTTCAGACACGGCCATCTTACTGACTTGAGTGGTGAAGACCGGTGGTTCATTTACATCCTCTACATTGACCTTTATGGCCGTCATGTCACTGAAAGGACCATAGGTCAGGAACTGAGGATCAATATTTCGATTAGTGGCCTCAATCCTCAGAGAGAAAGTGTTCTTCGTCTCAAAGTCAAGAGGCTGTTAATCAGAGAAAAAATAGATGGTTAGGGTTAAAAGTGAAAAATGAAACTAATAATTTCTCACAGTTTCCCACATGGCTGTACTTTTGACCAGTACTCACCATATATCTCCACGATATATATATCAAGAAGTTAATCACAATGCCACTCTCTATTTTTTTGCTTCCTTTCTTTCTTTTCCTCTTTTTTAGTCATCCAAAAAGTCCAATAAAGTTCAATAAACTCCAGGAACCTCAACCCCCCTCTGGCCAATTTTTAGTACATCTTGCACTTGGAAGTTTTTCTATTGACTTCACTGAGCAATACAAGGGCAAAGCTATTGATTGTTTGAAAAATTAAAATTAGAAAAATAAGAAAGCCAGAATGAAAAGTTTATCGAAATGGAGACATTTGAAAAATAACTTGACCTATCTGACCTGCTAGACCTCCTCAGCTGTATATTGATGTCCTGAAGTTTCTTTTACAATTTGTGTAAAAAATCCTATGTGACAGTTATTCTCCAGATCACAATTAAAACAGATGTTTCCTTGTATATTCAACGTGTGCTCTAGGGAAATGCTAACATAACATTTCAGTTACTTATAACAATTTATTGTCCAAGCAAAAGAAATACTTTTTACAGAAAAGGGGTTTCTACAAGCTTTTTCCCCGAACATATGGCAAAAAGTTCAACAGCTTTCAGCTGGGTGTTTGCGAGCTTGTCACAGGTGTTGAAGTTCAGCAACCTTGGAGAAAAAAACCTACATCTCTTATCACTAATGACTTTAATCTTTAGCGAACTTTAAGGCTGAAGTTGTAAGAAGGATATTGAACAGGTGAAGCGTAGGCAGCATCCAAAGTTTCACAGCACAGCTGTGGCCTTTTCATGATTTCCTCTTCATCACGTTCAGTGGATGTGATGAGCATGTGAAGGAAGTATTTTTATAAGGCATTTTTGATTACATCTATTATTTTTTGTCTTAACCTTCTCATCCTGCATAACTTCTGGTATTTCGTCACAGCTTTTAGAGATGTGAGTGGAAAAAAAGTACATTGTTCTCTGTACCATTCTACCTCTGTAAAAGAGCATCTTATGACAAAGTGGTTGCAAATATGGATTTATGCACTAATATGCACTAACACTGAGATGGCGTTGGTCTAGTGAGTTGGGGCGTTGGCACCTTATGATTGGAGGATCGCGGGTTCTAACCCCTTCCCAATAGGTTGCCCTTGAGCAAGGTGCCATCCCCGTCACTGCGCCCCAGGTGCTTTCAATAGCTGCCCACTGCTCTGCGGTGTTTGAGTGTGCATGGGTTAAATGCAGAGGTCCAATTTTGTTGTGGTTCATTGTCTGTTGTGCTTTGACCTCGCAATGACAAGGGTTGTAACTTTCATATGGATTTTATTAAAACTTTTTCAAACCTGAATTTAATACAAATAATGTATCAAACAGAACCACCACCTACAATCATAATAATCATAATATCCAACAGTATGTTTCAGAAGAGAAAAATAATATTGCTGATATTGATAACAGATATATATATATATATATGTATATATATATATATATATATATATATTTTTTTTATACACACAATAGTGAAAGTGAAAGTGACAACCCTTGTCATTTTGAAACGCAGCACAGTACAACAGTGAAATTCAACCTCTGTGTTTCACCATACAGCAGAAGGGCAGCTATTGAATGTGCCTGGGGAGCAGTGACAGGGACTGTACCTAGCTCAAAGTTACCTCAGGGCAACCTACTGGTTTATTAATACTTTCCGATAGACTATTATTATTATTACTAAATACTGTATTATTATTATTGTTGTTGTTGTTGTTGTTATTGTCGTTGTCGTTGTTGTTGTTTTCTCATTTTTAGTTTCCCCTTTGTTAAATTGATACGAATATTATAAATGTGGCCACTTTCACTTTATTCCAATATAATTTTATAAGTTTATTCCAATATAACTTTTGCAAAGCATTCTTGCAAAGCAACAGCATTCACCTTGATAAAGCATACAGAAATATTTGTGGTATCTCCTTTAATGTAAAATGTTTCTTTGAAACCATAACTAATTTTCAAATCATGAGTATGTTTTTATTTATAGAAACAGTGATGCCTTCTTTGGCAACCACCTTCAACCATTGTCCTTGGGCATTAAATGATTGGTCTTTTTAGAATAATATTAATGTGGATCCTTTAAATCCTATCAGATGTTTCTGCTATTTTATAATAATAATGTACAGTTTGTTATGTCTTATCTATGTAAAGGTATTTTATCTCACCCGTTGTAGAATGATGACTCCCTCTTGTGTCTCCTCATCTGTAGTAATGTTGAACATGCCAGGTCCATCTCCGTCCACTATGCGGTAGTCCATCTCAGCATTGGATCCAATATCTGCATCTGCTGCCTTCAGTCTGGCCACCACAGATGCCACGGGTAGGGATTCCAGCACAGAATATTGATAAAGCTCTGAAAACACAGCCAACTACACACATTCCTTGATGATTTTTGTTTGTTTGTTTGCTTTCAGCATCACAACATTGATGGAATTTTGCTAGCAGATACGACATACTGTGTTTAAAAAAAAGCAGTTTAATAGAACATTAAATGCTTCAAATCTGAATGTGTGATCCATGTTTGAACCTGTTGTTAATATAAGACGCATGCCCACACTCCTCTAATAAAAACATAAGACTTCCCCAGCCTTTCTTCTCTGGATCAATGTCTTATCTGTAACAGATGGTTAGCCTGCTTCAGACAACCACTCCACGCACTGCCAAGCCTCTTGCCACACTGGATTTACCACTTTTTGGTTGTAAAATAATTATTATAAGAGTTATTATATAATAATTATAAGAGTTATTTAGGCTCCAACCACTGCTCGGGTTATTACGACTTACAACCACTTTTGCCATTTGTAAAGTTCTGCAGGCTTCAGATAATAAAGCTGTACTTTTTGCTGGGTAAGTCTGAGTAAACTATAGTAGCATGGATGCTAAAAGGTGCTTTTCCTGGGTTTAAAACTAAAAATTAACATCCAGCTTTTAACTTAAACATATTTATTTTTCCAAAACTACATACAATTAAAAATATGATAAAATCTTTATTTGTTCACATTTTGAAAAAATAGACAAACATGACATTTCTGCCTGGGTTTGGCTCAATTGTTGCTGCAGAAAGCTAACTTGATAAATTATGATAAATAATGTCAATTGAGAAAAAATTATGTACCACCCAAAAGTAATTTCTACAAACATTCCTAAAAGTTCCACCTTGTGCATGTCTGTGAACAAGGACATTATATATAATCTTAGGAACCATCTCATCTGCTCAAGCGATGTTTATTAAAGCTCAATATAGAAACCCACCAAGAGAGAAGATCATTATGATTATAAACATTACTGTGTTTAGTGTTTGAAAACACATAGATGTTATTATTGTATCTTGGAAGGCAAAATTAACATAAGAATAGACTACAGTTGACCTTTTAATTCACTCACTTTTACAACCCATTTCATGTCTAAAAGTCAGTCAATCAGTCAGTCATTTTCTGCCGCTTGTCCCCACCCTTTTGTGGGTGAGGAGTGCTAGGTCCATCCCAGCTCACACAGGTGAAGGACCAGAGGACACACCCTGGACAGGTCGCAAGCCCATCACAGATGTCTAAAAGTGTTTTGTTTTTTATATAATTAAAAAAAATTATTACTATTTCAACTTCGGTTAACATTTGTTAACATTTAACTAATTGTCACTTGTTTGGAAATGAAACAAGAGATGAAATTCATTATTAAATTATACATTATTAAGGTCAGCAAATCCCATTTATTATTAGTAGAAGTTAAATGATTAAAATCAATCTTTCCACCACAGTTTCCTACTCTGACCATCCATAGTATGCAAGCTAAAGGCAAGCCACTTGCATCTGTGACTGAAGCTCTCTTGCTCAAATACAGTATTTAAATACATTGGACAGTGCTCACCAAAGACCTCAGGATCAATCAAAAAGTGCAAACTTGAACAGAAAGATTAAAATCTGCAGAGAATCTATGAGCAGCATGAGCTAAGGGCCCCAAATGAGGGAGCTGGTTTTAAAATTTTTTTTTTTCCTTTTCATTTCCTTATTACACAAACATTCACTTGACACTTTAAAGTTGACAATCTCTGAGCCCAAAACTGCAAAAGTCAAATTAAAAGATTTGAATGCAGTCCTTCCTGGTTTAGCAGGAATTCTCAAGGAATTCTCAAGGAATTCTCAAGCAATTCTAAAGCGTTCTATAATAATTTTATAAGTGCTCATTTTTAAAACATTTCCATTTATCTTCTATTCCGTTTGGTAACTAATAGGGCAAGTAAAATATGACCTCACAGTAACTTATTTCAGTCTGTTCGTTCATAGCAAACGTAATTTGCACTTTTGATGATAAACAGGTTTCACTTTGAAAAGAAAAAAAATATAATATTATTGTCAGTGATTAATCCTGGAAACTGCATTCATAATTCAAAAATAATGCTAAAGAAATAAGGTACTAAGCTATTTTTTTCCCTTTCTTATATCTGTAACAAAAATGCCCTTATAGCTTGTGCCTTTTGAAATGACAAAGTAAGACGGATGTGATTAATCATGTTTAACTACACATAATATTGTGATTAGTCATAATTAATTATTTGAATTGCTTGACAGACCTATTAATTACTTTTAAATAGTGTGGCAAAACAGTGAAAACAGCTCTATATTTCTATAAGTTACATAGCCGGGCCTGAGCACCTCATGACAGCATTCTACTCTGCACAACAACAGGTTTTATACATTTTTCATTATAACCTCACTATTACAACTCTTTATACTACTGAAAGAGCTTCATTATTGGAAGCCTTTCAGAATCCATTAGAATATCATCATTAGAATCCTATTAGAAGCCATTAGAAAATGCAATTTTACCTCAATGGCCTACAGAAGCAAGAAGTAGACCCAAATAAGTTTATATTTACATAGTGCATCTAGAATTCTACGGCTCCTTAAAGAACCCTTTAATTAGAGTGTATAAAAGCTCATGATGCTGGTAATGATTGGCAGGATGCTCTAAGTATGAGAGATCATAACTGGAGCTGTCAGGGCTCTTTCCCCAAAGCGGCTGTGTTGGGATCTCCTGCCTGCTGCTCATTTCTCTCGTTTCTCTCTCATTGTGCGCCTGCATCTAATGCATCTAATGGCTTTCTAATTTGCCATGGAATAGCAACTACCAGGTTCAAATTGCTTTTTTATACCTTTCTTCACACTTTCCTTGCAATACACACAAGTTCTCCTACCTTCTTTATCTGGATCTCCTGCTCCCTGCTTTTGTCTCTTTACACTCACTTATGCTTTTTTCCACCACAAAATCATCTCACTGCCTGTGGTTTAGATGCAAAAGAAAGTTTTTAAAATAGCCACATCACCTATTTTTGGACTACTTCACTTCCCAAGCCATATAGTCCATGCATGGAAATTAAGAGACTTTTCAGACCTATGATTTGATTGACTTGGTCCACAGCAGAAAAAAAAATGTTGCAATATTGCATGTAGTTGTTCAGTTTGATTTAGATGCCATGATTGCAAAACCTGTTCAAATAAATGAATAAATAAAAAACTTCTGCTTTTTCATTAGTTTCCTGGTTCTGGAATAGGATTACTGCACATCTTTACAATGAAGGAACATCTATGCAGATAAATCTTGGTCAGTTTTTATTACATCTTTTTGCTTTAATCTCTTTAGGCGAACAATAAAATTTGAAAATGAAGTACAGCTGGAAAATGTCTTAATGCACTGGATTTACTGAGTATACATATATGATCAGTTCTGGAGGTGGTATTTAGCAGATGCTCTTATCCAGGGCGACTACCAATTTTTGATTACAGGGACAGTCCCCCTGGAGCAACTCATGGTTGAGGGTTTTCTCAGGCAGTGGTGGTTATGCTGGTGGTGGGATTTAAACCTTGCACTTCTTGGTCCATAGAAAAGTATCCTTCCACTGGACCACCACTATCAAGCTGAAACATTTATATTATCATAACATAAACATTGTTTATATATATCAAGTGCCTCCTCGACACATCATACATCTGTTTAGCACTGATGTGAATAGAAAGGACGAGGTTCTTGATAGGTTGATCCAGGTGGCTTTTTCACCATCAGGACTGTATCACAGCTGATGATGCAAGTCACCTATTTTTGGACACTCAGTCTGGTTATTTTGGTGAAGACCTGAGTGCGATAACTATTCTGACCTTTGCAAAACAAACTAAACCAAGGGGTCAAATGCACTATGGTTGGATTGTGGTAATTTACATATATTAGTCTGAAAGGTGCATTAATGAAATCTGGATTAAAAATAACTGTTGTATAGTGTTACATTGCCAAGAATTTATAACTGCTTTTTGCTCCCTCGGGTGCCTTTATTCACATGAGGCAGACCTCAGGCTGGGCTGAGAACCTGAATGTGTAACAGCTGAATTCAGCTTTCTGAATCTACATTATTTACACATGAAAAAATTTGATACAATGGGAATAACTGTGAAGCACATTTACATTACACAGCAAGTGTGTTCACAACTACCTATTTTCCAGAGTACTGAGAATGATAATGATGATAAAGGATTTTGATACACCAATATGAACGGCTGATTGACTGGGATAATAAATAAATAAATAAATAAACTGATGTTTATATATATATATATATCCATCCATCCATTCTCCTCCGCTTATCCGAGGTCGGAGTCATTAGGGCAGCAGCTTTAACGAGATGCCCAGACTTCCCTCTCCCGTCACTTCTTCAGCTCCACTACGAAGGCCCGGATCCCCAAGCGTTCCCAGACCAGCGAGAGACATAGTCTATGTCCTGGGTCTTGAGTCTCACTGCGTTAAGGGCGTGCGAGCACCTCACCAGGGAGGCGTCCAGGGGCATCTAATTGGATGCAGGAGCCACCTCATCTGGCTCCCTCTCGTGCGGAGGAGCAGCGGCTCTACTTAGGCCCCTCCCGGATGACTGAGCTTCTCATCCTATCTCTAAGGGAGAGCACAGACACCCTGCGGAGGAAACTCATTTCGGCGCTTGTATTCGCGATCTCGTTCTTTTGGCCTTTTACCCAGCTCGGCCATCAGTGAGGTTAGGCAATGCGATCCCTACAGTAAATTGAGAGCTTTGCCATTTGGCTCAGCTCGCCTATTTCACCATGACGGACCAGCGAGCTCCACATCACTGCGGACGCTGCCCCGGAGAATCAACCTGTCGCTCCTCCCGCTCCATTCTACCCTGCTCCATGAACAAGATCCGAGAGATGTAATTTCCTCCACTTGGGCCAGGATCTCACTCCCAGCCCTGGATGTACTCCACCTGTTCTGGCTGAGGACCATGGCCTCGATTTGGAAGTGCTGAGTTTTCATCCCAACCGCTACCTCATTCACCTGCAGAACGATCCGTGAGAGCTGGAAAGTCGCAACCTGATAGAGACCAACAGGACGCGTCATCACCGCAAAAAGCAATGGCCACAATCCTGAGACCACCAAGCCGGACCCCCCTCAATGCCCTGGCTGCGTACAAATCACCTGTCCATAAAATTATGAACAGGATCGGTGACCAAAGGAGCAGCCCTGTAAGTCCAACTCTCACGAGAGCAAATGCGACTTACTGCCGACAATGCGGACCAAGCTCTGACACCGGTTGTACAGGGATCGGATAGCCCTTAACAGGGAATCCGGTACCCCATACTCTCGGAGCACCCCCACAGGACTCCCCGAGGGACATGGTCAGAATGCCTTCTCCAAGTCCACAAAGCACATGTAGACTGGTTGGGCAAACTCCATACACCTCAGGACCCTGCAAGTGTAGAGGCAGTCACTGTTCCACAACCTGGACGCAAACCACACTGCTCCTCCTGAATCCGAGGTTCGACCCTCCTTTCCAGACTTTCCCGGGGAGGCTGAGAAGTGTGATCCCTCGGTAGTTGGAACACACCCTCCATTCCCATTTCTTAAAGAGGGGGACAACCACCCCGGTTTGCCAATCCATTGGCACCGTCCCCGATGTCCATGCAATGTTGCAGAAATTCGTTATCAGCCATGACAGTCTACAACATCAGAGCCTTGAACTCTGGGCGGATCTCATCCACCCCCGGAGCCCTGCCACCAAGGAGCTTTTTGACTACCTCGGCAACCTCTGCCCCAGAGATGGAAGAGTCCACCTCTATGTCCCCAGGCTCTGCTTCCTCATTGGAAGGCATGTTGGTGGAATTAAGGAGGTCTTAAAGTATTCCCCCCACCGACCCATAACGTCTCGAGTTGAGGTCAGCAGCGCACCATCCCCACGTTGACCGTGCACTGCTTTCCCCTCCTGAGATGCGGGATGGTGGACCAGAGATCCTCAAAGGCAGTCTGGAAGTCTTTCTCCATGGCCTCACCAAACTCCTTCCATGCCCAAGTTTTTGCCTCAGCAACCACCTAAGCCGCATTCCGCTTGGCCTGTCGGTACCTATCAGCTGCCCTCCGGAGCCCCACTGGTGAAAAAGGCCCCGTAGGACTCCTTCTTCAACTTGATGGCATCCCTCACCGCCGTTGTCCGCCACTTGAGTTACGGGTTGCCACCCACGACGAGCCTGACCAACTACGGTCACAGCTCCGGTCAGCCGCCTCGACAATGGAGGCGCGGAACATAGTCCATTTGGACTTAATCGAAGTTCATCCTGACAGGGGACTCTGCCAGATGTTCCCAGAAGAGCCTCACAATACGTTTGGGTCAACTAGCATCCTCTCCCACCAGAAGTAACTCCACCTGGTGACAGTCAGTGGACAGCTCGCCTCTCTTCACCCGAGTGTCCAAGACATGTGGCATAAGTCCGGCAGTGAGACCACAAGTCAATCATGAACTGCAGCCTAGGGTGTCCTGGTACCAAGTTGCACATGTGTGGACACACCCTTATGCCTGTTTATGGTGTTAAATTACCAGACCAATCATGTGAGCACAAAAGTCCATGTAAAACACGCTCTGGATTTCGTCGGGGCCATTCATCCCAATCACGCCTTCAGGTCTCACTGTCATTGCCCACGTGAGCATTGAAGTCCCCCAGCAGCAGGGGCGGCTCTCCTAGCGCCCCCTCCAGAGACCCCAAAAAGGGTGGGTAGTCCAGACTGCTGTTTGGCGCATAGGGAGTAGGGAGGCCTACCCTCTCATCCACCAGTGCTTCCAATGTACAGGCCCGAGCCGAGAACCAATAAGTGTACCACACCTCTTTCAGTGCCCCTCTCACGGTGGCAACTCAGAGTGAAGAGAGTCCAGCCCCTCTCAAGAGACTGGTTCCAGAGTCCAAGCTGATAGATGGGAGTGAGTCCAACTATATCCTGGCGAACTACTCAACTTCCACGCACTAGCTCAGGCTCCTTCCCCACCAGAGAGGTGACAATCCCACGTCCCACAAGGCCAACTACGCCCGGATCAGACACGCCAAGGCCCCGTCTTTGGCCCTTGGCGATTCACACTGCACCCGACCTCTTTGGCCCCTCCCACAGGTGGTGAGCCCATGGGAAGGGGGACCCACGTTGCCTCTTCGGGCTGTGCCCGGCCAGGCCCCATGGGTGAAGGCCCGACCACCAGGCGCTGTCATCGAGCCCCACCTCCAGGCCTGGCTCCAGAGAGGCCCAGTGGCCAAAATCGAGGGAAAACGTCTTCCAGAGATTTTATTCATCATGAGAGGTCTTCTGAACCGCTCTTTGTTTCTTCCCACACCTAGGACCTGTTTGTCTTGGGTGCCCCTACCAGGGGCATGAAGCCCCCACAACATAGCTCCCAGGATCATTGGGACACGTAAACCCCTCCACCACGATAAGGTGGCGGTTCGAGGAGGGGATCTCTCTCTCTCTCTCTCTCTCTCTCTCTACACACATATATATATATATATATATATATATATATATATATATATATATATATATATATATATATATATATATATATATATATATATAAAAACATCTATTTATTTATTTAGTTTTTTTTTTTTCAGTCATTCAGCCATTCATATTGGTGTATCAAAATCCTTTATCATCATTATCATTATCAATGAAAATAGGCAGTAAACAAAGAATGCTTTCAGAAATATAAATAATCATTGTTTATTTTTAGCAATTTACAAAATGCAAAGTGAGCAAACAAAAGAAAAATCTAAATCAAATCAATATTTGGTGTTATAACTTTTGCCTTCAAACTAGCATCAGTTCTTATAGGTACACTTTCTATCACAAAAAAAAAAAAAAAAAAAAAAAAATGGGGGCAGTGGTGGCTTAGTGGTTAGGGAGCTGCCTGCATTGGAAAGGTTGTGGGTTCGATTCCCTCACCAGTAGGTTGCCCTGAGGTACCCTTGAGCAAGGTACAGTCCCGTCACTGCTCCCTGGGCGCTTTCAATAGCTGCCCGCTGCTGCTGATGTTGCATGAGTTAAATGCGAGGTCAATTTCGTTGTAGTTCACTGTGTGCTGTGCTGTGACCTCGCAATGACAAGGGTTGTCACTTTCTTTCTTTACACATTAAAAAAATTCTGTAAACATAGAATGCTTTCAGAAATATAAATAATGATTGTTCATTTTTATCAATTTACAAAATGCAAAGTGAGTGAACAAAAGAAAAATCTAAATCAAATCAATATTTGTTGTTACTACCTTTTTGCCTTCAAACCAGCATCAGTTCTTCTAGGTACACTTGCACAAAGTCAGGGATTTTGTGGGATTATAGTCAGGTGTATGATCAACCAGTTTTACCAAACAGGTGCTAATGATCATCAATGTCACATAGGTTGAAACACAGTCATGTTTGGAACAACCTACCAGCCAAGTTCCTTCAAAAACTGTGTGCAAGTGTACCTAGAAAAAACAAATGCTATTTTGAAAGCAAAGAATGATCACACAAATATATTGAGCGATTAGGTACCTATGTGTTCATTCCTGCATTTTGTTGATTGATGAATAAAATGCTTTACTTCATTTTGAAAGCATTCTTTGTTTTAGTAGGTAGAGTAGAGTAGAGTGATCTTTTATTATCCCATGAATGGGAAATTTGGGCGTTACAGGGCTCTCATAAAAAAGACAGGTGTACAGAAAGAAAAGAAAAAATATATAAAGATATAGAAGGAACAGGAACAAGTACAGGAGAGAAAGAGTAGAGAGCTATAAAATAAATAATAAAATTATCTATCTATATATATATATATATATATATATATATATATATATATATATATATATATATATATATATATATATATATATACAAAGTAATATACATGGTAATAAATAAGTTTTGAATAGATTATACATATAAATAACAAAGTAGCAAAATATAAATATATAATAAAGCTCTGAATATAAATGTAATAATAAATAATAAATGTAATAATAATAAATGTAATAATAAAAAATAAATGTAATAGTATTAATAATAATAATAAAAAATAATAATAATATGTAATGCAGTAATAATAATAATAATAATAATAATAATAATAATAATAATAATAACATATAATAATATACAACAATAATAATATATATAATATATAATGATAATAAACAAGCAATGTAATGTTATGATGAGTTGTGGAGTCTTATTGCAGCAGGTAGGAATGACCTGCGGTAGCGTTCTTTTCTTACACTGCGGGTGTAAGAGTCTGCTGCTGAACGAGCTGCTCAGTGCTCATACAGTCTCGTGTAGGGGGTGGCAGGTGTTGTCCATGATGGATGTTAGTTTGGACAACATCCTCTCTCTACCTTCGATGGACTTGGCCGGGCAGTCAGGACAGGCAGCCCTCCTGACAGTTTGTTTACTTTCCCTCTGTCCCTCTCTGCGACTCTCCACCAGCAGACCACAGCATAAAAAACAGCCGACGCTACCACAGTGTCATAGAATGTCCTCAAGAGATTTTTGTTTACTCCAAAGGACCTCAGCCGCCTTAGCAGGTGTAGGCGACTGAGGCCCTTTTTGTACAGAGCATTTGTGTTAGTGGACCAGTCCAGTTTATTGTTGATGTGGACACCCAGGTATTTGTACTCCTCCACCGTTTCAATGCACAAACCCTGGATGTCCACCGGTGTGATGGGGGGTGACTTCCTGCGAAAGTCAATCACCAGCTCCTTCGTCTTGCTGGCATTGATGCGCAGATGGTTTTGATTGCACCATCTTACGAAGATGTTTACTGCATTTTTTCACACCTGCCTAAAACGTTTGCACAGTACTGTATATGTATATAATTGATTTATTTAAGCATATGTGCCATTTTAAAATCAGCTGAAATCATCTTCCCACTTCATATTGTTAAAGCCTGGTAAAAGATATAGAGCACACTCGAGGGCACTGCATATGCAAAAAAAAAAAAAAAAAAAAACTATATTAGTGGGTTTTCAGCAGCCGCAGCTTCTTTGTGTTGGTTTGAAGAACAGAGTATCTTTCAGCTACAGACTGTGGGAATGGCTTATGTTTTGAGTTGTTGACATGAGCCTACCATTCAAATAAGTTTTGTTAAATTATGTATGCTAGTATGTATAGAAAATTAAGCTGGCAGTGCAAATTTGAAACTGAAATAAAATCCTTCTAATTGTGTGAGCATAACTGGGCAACATAACTGTTATAAAAACTTTTGTGCTGAGTGGTTAAAAGACATGTGCAACAGAGATGACTTTGGCTGAAATGCCAAAGTGCTGCAATTGTGCTGCTCAGGTTGAAACAAAATTGCCCATACAAACTACAAGCAAAAACACACAAACACACAAATGCCAGTTCCCGGTTCATACAGGCAAATTAAACATTGTAGTACTACTGAACTCTTTGTTACTCTTGTTAAAAAGGTTAGTTATCATATCTAAGATTCACAGCGCTGCAAGAAAAATTGCAGCCCTGCAAGATGAAATTCAGTGTGCTATGTACAATTAGTGAAACTCACTTTACACTAAGTGGAGAGACTGGATATTCTCAGCTTTGTAATGAATAATACAGCACTACATAACCAGTGCATGAACAAAACTATATAACCCATCAGATTTGTAAGTTAGAAAAACAGTTTGTATTCAGATAAGAATCTGAACTGATTTGGACTAGGCTCTGATTAATCAGTCAATGATTTTAGGTTTTAAGGATGTGCATGGCATTATGGTGGGTCTGAGGGATGAATGATGCTCATCACAACAGGTCACAGAGAGTTTGATAAAATGATTTATTCTGCAGATAAATTCTATATAGCTGAGAACAATTTATTTAGCAGCACTTCCATAAATGCCATGGGAATGATAATCTAATACACCTCTGCAAAAGCAGACAGAATATTGCTTCGATTTTTTGGTCAGTATGACTCATATTTCATGTTTGTCAGCTTCTTTGTCACATTTTCTGTTCTACCTTAAATTATGCAGTTTTCATTGTCATTGAATGTAACTGCTACACCATTAAAGGAGAAAGGGAAATTTGAATAAAAGCTTAGAAGCAAGACATTGAAGGAAACAAGTAGCACTTTTAATTCTCCACTGAAGTTTTGACACCTCTTTGTAGGCCTACATAATGTTTGTGTTTTATTTCAGATATTGTTTCTTTCAGTCAAAACTGTTATTTTGACCTTTATGGACAAAAATGTTCACAACCTTGCAGGACATTGTAAGTGGATTCCTGGATGGGTAAAATTAAATGTAACATATGGTCCTTTAAAATCATTACATAGACACCATTACTATCTCTCTCTTCAGATCTCCAATTTTCTCTGCTCACAACATTTTTGCTCACAGTTATTGCCACTCTTCTCCTTCTCCTAGAATCCTCCATAAAAACTTTCCTTCATCTTCACATTTCCTTCTCCTCTTCTTTTCCTTCTAGGTTTTCCTACCTCTAGGCTGGTCTTCAAGACACTTGCTCCACACAAGTCTGTTCTCTTTTTTTTTCTGTGGCCCTCAGTAATGTGCTATTGATTGTGACTGGCACCCTTTGGCAGGTGGAGAAAAGCTATGGCCAGCCAGTCTCAATCACAAAAGCAAAGGGTTAACCCAGAGCTGTCAAAAGTCTATATGGTAAAGTCTGACCCCATTCAGCCACCCCTCCAAACCTGAACTCACTTCCAGCTCGGCAAAATGGACTCAAATTCATATGAAGTCCAGAAGCGAGTAATACAGCGTTGTTGGGCAGTGGTTGGACTCTCGGTGATGGAAAAGCGATTATGGACAAGCAAGGATTATCAGGTAAGACACCCCCCACCAATCCTACAACCTAGCTTGCAACCTATTAGCCAGCCCATGAAATAGGCTGATCATGACGAATTGAAAGGAAAAAAATAGATGGCTCAAGTCATCCAGGTTCCTATGACTCCCTCTAGCATTTTTGTCAAAGAGGCTGACTTGCAAAGAAAAGTTTAGAGGCTTTAAGAAATCATTCAGACCTAGTGGTAGTATTTTTAAAGAGGTCATAGATGCTTAGTCAAAAAAGTCTGCTAGGAAGAATGTCCTGCAAGCAAGTGTTCAAGCAAAAGGAAAAAGATACATCATTACATCCTCCAGGAGAGATGCTGAAATCATCTTGAAAAAAGATGCTGCAGCATTTCTCATTCTGAGATTATTACATGAGCTTTTGTGAAGATTATTTCATTTTTCTAGCACACTGTTAGCTAATATTGCAGCATAAGATACAGGAATACACAGCCAAAAGGACTCATTGTCTAGTGAAGCACCATAACAACATCATGAACATATTATAAAATTATCATTCAGACAAGAGTTCAAGATTTTTTGCTTGTTTAAAATTATTTTATTGAATAATTACTTTAAATGGTTATAGATACAGTACTGTGCAAAAGTTTTAGGCAGGTGTGAAAAAATGCTGTAAACAAAGAATGCTTTCAGAAATTGTCACGGTCTGTCGTGCCTGTGGTTCCGGCCGGGCACGACAGATGGTGCTCTGTTCTGACTGAGCACACCTGGGCTTGTTCAGACGCAGGTGTGCTTCATTGGGGCTGCTATTTAAGCCCCAGTGAGTCAGAACAGAGCGCGATTCATTAACAAGGCTCTGCCTTACAGTTAATGGTGGCACTTTTGGTTTTGTATGTTAGTTTTTGTTAATAAAGTTGCGTTTTGGAACCCTGGCTCTGCGTTGGCGTCCTTCGAACTCCCCGCCATCGTTACAGAATGAACCGCCAGTACCTGGACGTCGCGAGCCATGAGGGTGAGCAGGAGCACGTGTTGTGGATGGCAGCGAACGTTGTCGAGCAGACGCTGCAGCTGATAAGGGCCTGGAAGATGGAGGCAGCTGCTCTGGACCTCCGCGAGTATTTGAAGGGTGAAGAATGGGTGTGACGGACGCCGACGGCCACGGCCAAGGAGCTCGAGTGCCGTCTGAAGAATGTGACGTCGCTGCTCCCACTCAGTCCCACCCCGGATCTCGAGCTGCGCTTGGATCGGTTCGCGCTGTTCCTCCGGATGCTGCTCTCCATGGCTGCAAGGGCGCAGCGCTACCTCGACACGCTGAACCACGTGTTTTTTTCCGCACGCGACATGGAATATATATATAACGCGGGGCTTCGTTGACGGCTGGCATCACGCAACGAGGAAGAACGGCACCCACCGTGCCGCATGCGGCTCAACGCGGAAGCACGGCACCCACCACGCCGCACGCGGCTCAACGCGGAAGCACGGCGCAAACCGCGCCGCACGTGATTCAACGCGGAAGCATTCCGAGGGATGAAGACCAGACAGACTTTGAAACAGAAGCACCAGGCTGCCACAGTAATACAATGCGCTTACAGGGCTCACTGTACTCAGACGCGATATGTAGGCATGAAATTTGCTGCTGTTGCCATCCAGCTTAGGTATCGTTCCACACTTGATGCCAGAAAGCAGAGGGAGGAATTCTTGGAATTGCGCTCTGCCGCAATGTTCCTGCAAGCTTGCTTCAGAGGTCGAAGGGTCAGAAGGGAGGTGATCCTGCAACATCAGGCAGCTTCCCTGATTCAGGCGGCATTCAGAAGACACAGGGAGGTAGTAAAGTACCAGGCCATAAGGGTGTCAGCCATCATCATTCAAAGACATTATAGGTCCTACATTAAGGGTAAACGTGACCGTGAGAGGACCAAAGGACTCTTGTCCATTTGTAAGAGGGAGATGAAAGCAGAAAAAAAAGCACTGTCTCAAGACAAAGGTGAGCTCGACGGCAAGAGCAATGAATTCAGAAAAGAGAGAGAGGTCTCCAGAAGAAAGCTGCAAGCTGTGATGGGGAACCAAAGAGAGAGGCTGGAGGGAACGGATGAACAGAGGGACCAAACCGCATGCCAGGCAACGAGGAGAGTCAGGACCAGTCAGGACAAGTTAGAAGCTAAAGTAGCTGCTATGGAGGAACAGCTGGATCAGACCAGGGCAGAGCTGAGACAGGTGCAAGACCACAACGTCGCTCTGCAGGCAGAACTGGGAAAAGCCAGGAGAGAGACCGGTAAACCCACTGAGCTGCAAGACCCATCCAGAGATGGTCAAGGAGGTCAAGGAGGGCAGGTAATGCACAATTTTTCATGTTTGATTATGGACAAAAAACTCAGTATCTGCTGTGTTTCTGAGAACCTGGACTCTATGAGAGTTACCCTGCAGGCACCTAGGGCAGAGTGTCACAGGGCCAAGAATGATTCTTCCATGTTTAGCTCTTTTTTAGACTCTTTCAGGCCAAGGTTTTCCAGTGGGTCAGACCATTCCTCATGCGACCCCGTTGGCGTGTCGGGAGAGCGTCAAGGAAGTTCCATGCAACCAATTGGTGGGTAGGGGTACCCATAATTAAGTCTCTTCTGAAATCACTCGCATTGATTACTGATTCGGAACACGGACAGAGAAAGCCTCTGGTGGAGATCCTGTCCACAGATACCTCAGGCATCATTTCTGGAACAGACTACCCTCCCTGGATCTCTTCCCTTGTTTTAGTGAATTCAGTAAGTAAAGTCACAGAAATTGAGTCTAGTTCCTCAGCGGTACTCAATTCCCTTGACCTTAGCCTTTCAGTGAGTAATCCAGAGGAGGAGTGCTCCAGAGGCTTTGTGGAAGCTGTGGTGATGACAATCCAGCAGCCCAACCTGATGTGCCTCTGGAGGACCCACAGACGCCAGAGGCTCCGGAATTAGTCGAACCCCCTCCTGTTCAGAAGAGAGGAGTAACCCAGGTTGCCAAGGGTAAGGTCAGTACAAGCAAAGCACAAGTTATCATGCCTCTCGGAGAGGGAAGCACACAGTTACCCAGGCCCCCCAGAGGCCAGCAGTGCCAGAGGAGAGCAACAGTGTTCACTGCAGCAGTGGAGGGATACCTTTCCTTTATTGCTGCCAGTGCACCCAAAAGAGTCTTCACACCAACTGTTCTTCCCCCAAACCTCCTGCTAAATACCCGCGTGAATATCATCCCAGTTAACACAACACTACAACTAAGCTCCAATCAGCACCTGATTGTTCCAGAGGGGAACTCCAGCTACCATGCCCATAACACATCCACTCAATCGGTCTTCTCAGAACTTGCAGCCTGTGTATGAAGACGAGAAACGGCACACCTCAGACGACAAAACGATAGTCATAACAAGCGAGAAGGGCAGAGACCGGAGGCGGAGCACGCACTGGGTAACGAATTCTTCCCCTTCTAACCACAGAGAATCTCCGGTATTTAGCTCTTTTTCAGGTGGTGACCAGAGCCAAGCAGACGAGTCCTCCAGAGGCCCCACTACAGAGTCAGAGGGACAGGTGACAGAGGAAACGTGGGACAGCAGAAAGACACTGAAAGAATATATGGCTAAATACAAATACCAAAAGGACTTGTTTACAAAGATATGGACTGAAACCCTGGGATACCCCTCACCACCGCCAGGACCCCTGAATATTACTGGCCAGAGGTCCCTTTTTGTTGAAATGTGGGTGTTTGTGGGCCTGGCCGGGTGCCCCATAAAGGGGACGGTTTCAGTTTAATAGGGTTTTTGTTTAGCCTCCCCCCTGAGGTCCGGGTCGAGGTTGTTTTGACGCCTCGGGAGTTGCGTTTTTTTTGGGGGGGGCTACTGTCACTGTCTGTCGTGCCTGTGGTTCCGGCCGGGCATGACAGATGGTGCTTTGTTAAGACTGAGCACACCTGGGCTTGTTCAGACACAGGTGTGCTTCATTGGGGCTGCTATTTAAGCCCCAGTGAGTCAGAACAGAGCGCGATTCATTAACAAGGCTCTGCCTTACAGTTAATGGTGGCACTTTTGGTTTTGTATGTTAGTTTTTGTTAATAAAGTTACGTTTTGGAACCCTTGCTCTGTGTTGGCATCCTTTGAACACCCCGCTACCGTTACAGAAATGGAAGTGCTAATCATTTATTTTCATCAATCAACAAAATGCAGTGAATGAACAAAAGGGAAATCTAAATCAAATCAATATTTGGTGTGACCACCCTTTGCCTTCAAAACAGCATCAATTCTTCTAGGTCACTTGCACACAGTTTTTGAAGGAACTCGGCTAGTAGGTTGTTCCAAACATTGAAACAAACGTGTTTCAACCTTTGTGTGACATTGATGATCATTAGCACCTGTTTGGTAAAATTGGTTGATCATACACCGACTATAATCCTACAAAATCCCTGACTTTGTGCAAGTGTACCTAGAAGAACTGATGCTGGTTTGAAGGCAAAAGGTAGTAACACCAAATATTGATTTGATTTAGATTTTTCTTTTGTTCACTCACTTTGCATTTTGTAAATTGATAAAAATGAACAATCATTATTTATATTTCTGAAAGCATTCTATGTTTACAGAATTTTTTTAAACCTGCCTAAAACTTTTGCACAATACTGTATATCTAATATTCCTCATTATAGGGTGCTTCTAAAATAAAAAGGAAGTAATAGGAACTTATTTCCAATTTTTACATTAAAAAAAAAAAAAAGCCTATGCAAACCATATTTATTGCTTTAAAATTTTAAATAGCTACCTGTCCATCCAAGCTGACCCATCATAGTAGATATTGACACAAAGCAATCAAATTTATCTAATATGTTAATCTATATTACACTTTATGGTTTACTTCATATACTTTGGGTGAATAACATATATAATATGTATAATATTACATGTCTAACATCTGAATGCCATTTATAATGTATTGCATTTATTTACTTGAAAAGTAAGTCAGATGTCTTAAAATAATTTGTTGTTTTACCTTGAAATAGAAAATAACCTGCTCTATTAACACACTATAAGAAGTTAAGTGTAAAGTCAAAACATTTACCTTGTATAAGCAAGTAACCAAGCAGATGCTGAAATGCAAAGCAAAAAATAAGATCTTGGCAACTGAAAGCTTCTTTAAGATAGAAAATTTGTGAACATTTCCTAAGATGAGTCTTTTGTGACAATATTCTGTTATTATTAAAGTTGTTTCAGCGTTTTTTCAAGTGAAAAACTGCTAACCATTTCACACTAGGTTAAAGACAGATCGTCCTTTCAAATTATGTAAAAAGTGTAAAAAAAAAAAAAAAAAAAAGGGTTCGTTCCCTCAGGGATGAAATGCATCTAAATCACCTCTACACTATACGTATGTCCAGTCTCATTCATTACATATTTCAGAGACACCTTCACAAAAATATGTACCGCAGTGAAAGTCCATACACCATTTGCTTGCTTGACCTGTGTCATTTTGATAAAACACACTGCTTCAATAGAAAGACAAACACATTGTGCTCTTACTACGAGAGAAACGTGGTGGGTTGTCGTTGACATCCATCAGAGTGACTGTTACAGAGGTAGTGCCAGACAGGCCACCTAACTGGCCCATCATGTCCTTGGCCTGGATGACCAGCACATACTGATCCCGAGTCTCACGATCCATGTTGGGAAGGGCTGTCCGTATGATTCCTGAAAAGAAAAAGAAATAAATGTAGATGTGCAGTAAAAATTTATTGGTGTTCTGTTTTAGCCTGAATATACTTTAGCTAGTTTGAGAATTTCAAGAACGTAATGTTTCGTGTAGACTATATATTTTTTTCCATTGCTCAAGTCTTTGTATGTAGAAATAATATTTTACCATTTGAATCTGAAGAAAAGGTTGGTACGAGTTTGTTTTACTGACTGTTAAAATCAAACACATTATACAGATAAATTGGACATGGCTTTGTTTCACTTTAACACATTGTAGCAAAGTCCCTAATTCTACCTTATCCCTCCCTATTTCTTCTTCTCTCACTTCCCCTACAGCACGGCCTTATCTAAGACCAACAGGTGTACAGAGGGAGCAGGTAGAGTGAGTACTTGTGCTTAAACTTTCCATCTTAACTCCACTCCCAATACTTTCCCAAGCCACAAAGTGGACCACCTGTTAAAGAAACTTTGTATGCCGTGCACACGTTTAATGAATTAATAGGATTTGGGGAAAAGCATAATTAAAATTAAGATTCATTGTTTTCAAAACTATATGTTAAAGGCAAAAGCCGAAGTATAATCCAGGAGCCCTTGACAATGCAGTTATAATCTAATTACACATTTTTCAAATGTAATAGGGGCTGGTTTTAGCTGCTTAATTTTTTTTCAGGTTGTTTCTTTGACTTTCACCCTAAAAGTGCTGGGATATGCTTCAGCTTCCTCCAGCAAGTCAACAGTGTGTCGAGTACAAAGCTTCAGTGCTGACAATCCCTGAACTCCTGGAAACCATTTCTTTTACAGATCAACTCCCAGTTTTCTCCTCGGCAGTTCTTTTTTCTGGAGTTCAGTAACTCATGCAGTTAAAGCTTTCACAAATGCTTTATACTTTCATGTGAATTATAACATCACAAAGTGCTATAACATCTCCACATTAACTTTATTTGATTATACACGATTGCAACAATGATGATGATGTGTATGGGTGCAGAAAATTCTTTATTATCAGTAGCTATTCTAACTCTATTATTTAGGAAGCATGGCTGGAGCTGTCAAAACAGAATGTAAACTTAGTTGGTTGCAAAAAAACTAAACTGTGTGATTGCATCACTGCTAACTAAACAACCAGATATTTCAAAAAGTGACTACAAGTTAAAACATTCTGCAACATAACTTGACAATAGACCAAGACAAAATATTTGGGGATATTTCTTTGTAGCGTAGCATTTATAGGGCTAGTGAAGTCAGAGTTAGCCTTTATTACAACTGATATTAACTTGCATAGACATTCATGTTCATGTAGCATCAAAAAAGCACTCATTACAATGTCTAGGATGAAACTGATGAAAGTATACTATGAACATCTGTATCATCCCCGTTGACCACAACTTGTTCACCAAAACTGCAAAGATGGATCAGATGTAAATGGCAGGGAACACACTAAACCAAAGTCTTTTATATTTATACTTAATTTTGCCATAACAAAACAAATAAAAAGTCAGTAAAATAGGCTCCAATTTAACATTACAAAATGAAAATTGCATGCAGAAATAATAGGGCTAGTCCTATTATGAACTAGCCAAGAAAAATATAAATAAAGAATAAATGTAATTATGCAATTATATAAAAATAGTAAAAAAAAAATATCTCCAGCTCTAAAAACTGACTTCTCCATGTATGCTATCTTCATATATGCTATCTGTCTGAGTAATCCAAAGCATTTTTTTTTTCCTCAAGAAAGGCGATAATATAAATAGGATCAAGGTTATACAGTAAAATTCATATGAGGAATGTGAGCACCACATAAAGAATAAAGACATTCATAAATACAATCTAGACAATTATACTGAAAAACCTTATAGTTTATAATGATGTTCAAATAAGGTAAAACTTTGCCAACAAGGAAAAACTGGACAACAATCAAGATTATGATATCTTCCAATCCCACCTCCAACACACTGCTAATCCACTACATCATGTTCGGATTGGACTGAACGTAATTATTTCTTTCATATGTTGCATTAACACTGTTTGGTACAAATAAAAGCACCACAAGATGGAGTTTAATGCCACATAAAGACCTTAGTAATTTGACTTCGCCTTTCATCCTTGCACCACTTTGTTCCTCTGCTGCAAAGGTAAAGCCCTGGGCGCGCTTGCTGGCTGCTCTGCGTGCTCCCCGCTCTTTAGTTACTTTTTTTTCTTTTTTTTTGGTTCTGGTCCTGTAATTTCCACAGCAAACAGACTCCCACTGAGAGGTTCACAAGACAAGCTCACACACTGTGGAAAGTTAAATCCAAATAAATCTCCAGACTGTTGGAGGCAATTAGTTTTACCATGAAAGCGCACATTGATTAAAAGCAGGAGAAAGCACTAAAGATGCAGCCTCCAATATGTCAGCATGTCTGATTCCAAAAATCTGAAACCTTTTTGAAAGGTAAAGACAATCTGCAGTGATTGCGAAGTATCCCTGCAAACTGGTTTAACACTTTATATGGAAGAGAATACACACCAACGCACACAGCTAGAGGGTACTTCACCAGTATTCACAGGCACACACAGCACCAAAGCATTACAGATAATAATGTCATGTGTATGAACTTGTGTTCATTAGAAAAGAAATGTGTCTTTTTTTACAATTATATGTTCAAAGAGATTATGGTGATTTACAGACCTTATCAACATATCAAATTCTGTTTGCTAACACTATGAGGTATATGAGGTATATGACACCTTCATGACTATTGACATTCTACATACATATTATATACATATTATATATAGGGCAGCGGTGGTCTAGTGGTTAGGGAGTTGGTCACAGGATCAAAAGATTGTGGGTTCAAACCCTTTACCAGTATGTTGCCCTGAGGTACCCTTGAGCAAAGTACCGTCCCTGTCACTGCTCCCTGGGCGCTTTCAATAGCTGCCCCCTGCTGCACAGTGTTTGTGTGCATGGGTTAATTGCAGAGGTCCAATTTCATTGTGGTTCACTGTGTGCTGTGCTATGACCTTGTAATGATAAGGGTTGTCACTTTCACTTTATTATTTATCAAAGCTTACTCAACTAAGCAGCTGTTGTCATTTCATTGCCATGTATTTTTGTGTATGTGTATTCATTCATAAATGTTAACGTTTGTTTCAATGTTTGTGTCAATGTTTGCATGCAAATGGTATGTTACTAGGTACTAAGTCATTATGAATCGCTTTCTAAATATTAGGTAAACATTTAGAACCCTAATACCAAAACATTCACCATGCTGGGAGTGTTCCCTCAAAATGAAAGATAGTCATACAAAATGAAAGTCTGGCTTAACTTTCCATGAAAGCAAAACACCACCTTTCATATCCAAGCATTGATTCTGAAGCAGAACAGTCATTAATGATAGCTTTCTCTCCATACCAGTGTTAAAAAAACAACCTACAGCTTCTCCCAGTGGATACACAGTTCACACTGTAATGTCAGCAATTCTGTAACAATTCTTTGTAGTGAGCTAATGGACCCCAGCTCTGAGTGACTGGAAGCAAGAGAAGGCCATCCATACCCAGATAGAGCACAGCCAAGTGTGCTTATTTGGACTTCTGGCAACGGATGGCTGCAGGAGCATAAGGGTTTCAGCTTATGATATTCTGGTGACAGGACCAAAGTTTATACAGATGTTTCTCTAGAGATTCCTTGTTAATTTAATTTTACTTACAAAATCAGCAAAACTTACTTCTGCAGGGGTTTTCTCTAGGAGAAATAACATGGATTCCATAAAAAAGAAGTTGCCAGTTTTTAGCCAACCAAGAAGGTATTTAAGAAGCAACTAAGCTTTCTTCTTGTGATGTTGCACAACTGAACAAATTCTCTGAAGACTAATCCCCCCTCCTTAAAAAAAAAAAAAAAACACATATCCCTGCTAATGAATACCAAATCCAAATCTCCACTTCACTGTAGATGAGAATCTAAATAATCCAGCAAAGTTACTGAGGGGTGGGGGTGCTTTTAATGCAAAAAGTCTGATAATCCTCCTCAGGCAATTATTATTGGATTCAAAGTTAATGACTTCAAGTATTTATGTAATCTATTTATGTGAAAAAGGAGAGATTAGCTAAAGTGTGGGGAGGGATAAAGGGATGGGTTTATTTGAAAGATGTGTTGCAGTTTAGGCTGAAAAAAGATTTTTTACACATCACTTTCCACAGTTCCCTGATGCACTGTGTGGCTGAAGGTTTTTAAAATGGTAAAAAAAAAAAAAAAGCATGCAAACAAACAAAGAAACAAATGAGCCATACCATGTTCTTAAAAAAACAATACTTGACCAGTGAACGTCAGTGGAATTCAACTCGATTAACCATGACATATGCTAGTTTATTTGTGTTTTTCAACCAGATCAGCTTTACTTTACCCCAGTAAAGTCAAACTGACAACAACAGAAAAGGGTTCATAGTGGGAGGAACTGTAAATCTGCATGACTGCAACCAATTACATCCATTTGTACAGAAAGCCACACAAATGACATCTGATTACATCACTTATTAATAAAAAATAAACAAAAAGAGAATTACTGCTGTGGAGGGGACCAAAGGATAATAGTAAACAAATGGCATCTAAAAGTAATCCTGCATGGAAAGGTCACAGAATTGATCTTACAAGGTATCACATTTGCATGTTAATATTAAAGTTAATGAAAAAACAACTGATATTTGAGAAAATTCATAAAAAAGGCATGATTTAGTATTGATGGGAGCACCTACTTTGTCCTTACTATAATTAAAATCACACCCAAGAAAGAGCAATCAATAGCATTTTATTTTCAGGCTACTTGCAAAGAGGGCTGTGTTTTCCTAGTCGTTAGAGACTAGGTCCCAGGATCAGAAGGTCATGGGTTTGAATCCCAGACCAGTAGGCTGCCATAAGGGACCCCTGAGCAAGATACTGTCCCCATCACTGCTCCTCAGGCACTGGACATAGCTGCCCCTGCTGCACATTGCCCATGGGTTATCTGAACCCAAGATGGCGGCGCGGTAACACGCAGCGGCCGCTCCGGGGTCCAAACTTTGGTGCTAAAGTCTGTAAAAAGTCTTTCATCCGAATACTTTTCACCATAAGACTTGCACATGAGCGTCACATCCGTGAATGCTCTTAAACTTAACCGCCAGTTAACCGCGGTTAAACTTACGGTTAAACTTAACCGCCAGTTTGGGGCAGTGGTGGCCTAGTGGTTAGGGAGTTGGCCCTGCATCGGAAGATTGTGGGTTCGATTCCCACCCTAGTGGGTTGCCCTGAGGTACCCTTGAGCAAGGTACCGTCCCCATCACTGCTCCCCGGGCGCTTTCAATAGCTGCCCACTGCTGCACGTGTGTGTATGGGTTAAATGCAGAGGTCCAATTTCGTTGTGGTTCATGTGTGCTGTGCCGTGACCTCGCAATGACAAGGGTTGTCACTTTCACTTTCACTTTTTTTTTTCAAACACTGCTGGAGCTCAGGAATCAGTCAGGATTCAGTCTTCCAGCGACTCTCCGAACAACGCTACGGGAGCTCGGCGTGCTGAGAAGACCAGGCCTTCAGTCCACGAGATCCCCTGCTGAACCTGGCCGACTGAGAGGACATAGGAAGCGGTGTGAGAGGAAACAGAAACGCGGCAAGCATGCTGGGGTCCGGGCTCAGCTCAAGGCTAATGCTAGCCGACCGGCTATCCCGTCCGTCCTCCTCGCCAATGTCCGCTCCCTGGATAATAAACTGGACTGTATACGACTCCAGCTGAACACCCAGCGTGAGTACAGAGACTGCTGTGTTTTTGTTTTTACGGAGACATGGCTCAGCGACAGCGTTCCGGACACCGCCATCCAGCTCGCCGGACTCTCCGCGTTTCGTGCGGACAGAAACTCCGCTCTGTCCGGAAAGACCCGCGGAGGGGGGCTGTGTGTTTACGTAAACACACAATGGTGTACAAACGCTGTGCTGGTCTCAGTACACTGCTCAACACTGCTGGAGGTGATAACAGTCAGGTGCAGACCGTTTTATTTGCCCAGGGAGTTCTCTACAGTGTTTATTTCGGCGGTATACATCCCACCCAGCGCTAGTGCTAACAGCGCTAATGCTAACAGCGCGCTGGCTGAACTTTATGGAATTATCAGCGGACTCCAAAACTACCACCCAGACGGATTATTTATTGTTGCCGGAGATTTCAACCATGCAAATCTCAGGTCAGTTCTCCCTAAATTCCATCAACATGTGAACTTTGCGACGAGGGGGGAAAACACGCTGGACTGTGTTTACACAAACCTGGCCGGCGCGTACAGAGCGGAGCCCCGCCCCCACCTCGGACACTCAGACCACATCTCTGTGCTGCTGATCCCAGCGTACAGACCCATCGTCAGGCGCGTGAGACCCACCCTGAAGCAAGTAAAGACCTGGCCCACAGGAGCCATCTCTGCTCTTCAGGACTGCTTCGAACGCACAGACTGGGACATGTTTAGGGAGGCTGCAACCTACGGTGACTCCATCAACCTGGAGGAGTACACAGCTTCAGTGACTGGCTACATCAGCAAGTGCATTGAGGATGTTACTGTCTCCAAGTTCATCATAACACGACCCAACCAAAAGCCATGGATGACCGCGGAGCTGCGCAGACTCCTGAGAACCCGGGACAAGGCCTTCAAGTCAGGGGACGAGGCCGCCCTAAGAAAAGCGAGGGCAAACCTGTCTCGGGCCATCAGAGCGGCGAAGCGAGCTCACGCAGAGAGAATCCATGGCCAATTCAAGAACACTGGTGACACACGGCGCATGTGACAGGGCATCCAGGCCCTCACCAACTACAGGACATCTCCACCTGCCTGTGACGGTGACCCCTCCCTCCCAGATGCGCTGAACCACTTCTACGCACGGTTTGATGCAGCGAACGACACGAGAATGAGGAAGACCACCCCTCCTCCGAACGACCAGATTCTCCGTCTGACCACAGCCGAGGTGAGAAGATCTCTTCTCAGAGTCAACCCACGGAAAGCTGCCGGTCCAGACAATATTCAAGGTCGAGTGCTCAGAGGATGTGCAGAACAGCTGGCAGTTGTTCTCACTGACATCTTCAACACCTCTCTGAGCACCACTGTTGTTCCAAGGTGCTTCAAGACCACCAGCATCATTCCAGTGCCTAAGAAACCATCCATCTCCTGCCTCAACGACTATCGTCCCGTCGCACTCACACCCATCATCATGAAGTGCTTCGAGAAGCTGGTCATGAGGCACATCAAGTCCCAGATCCCCACCTCACTAGACCCCCTGCAGTTTGCGTATCGTCCCAACCGTTCAACGGACGATGCAATCTCCACCACCCTCCATCTGGCCCTTTCTCATCTTGACAGAAAGGACAGTTACGTCAGAATGCTGTTCATCGACTACAGTTCAGCATTCAACACCATCAT